>VZTL01038007.1:2414-42106 GCA_013400535.1 Scopus umbretta | reverse complement strand
ACAGACCAGTCCTTTGTATTGAGTACTTTAAGGCAGGGGAGGAAATAAATACACTCTATCAAATTAGCCATTGGCCGGGAAATGAATAGTAAAAAGCAAACCTCTAAATGCAGAGTCCCAAAATAATCCTGTCATGTCTTGATAAGGTGTGGGATGTCCATGTCATTCTCCAAATTTCCTATCTTGACATTTTCTATCTTGATCTTGTTTATTGATCCCAACAGTCTAGTTTTAAAAATCAATGGAACGCATTAATACCACATCCTCGCAGAAACCTCCCAGAAAATGACTGGAAATTATTTTGCTGCATGGATTCTCTGTAATTCCATTCAATGCTGGAGTTGCTCTTCAGCTGCAAGACTTGAGTCCCTTTGGTTCTTTGAATGTTTCTGAAAACAGGCTCACAGGAAAGATGCTTCTTGTTTGCGCAGAAACCTCCATTTTACAGAGCCCCCGCTTCTCAAATATTCTCCAAAGCAGTATTTCATATCTAGTTTATGTGTGATCTGATGTTTATTACAAATTTTAGTTTCCAATTTTGTATTCAGGGGGATAAAGAAGTACTACGTGGATATAGGAAAACGTCATTAGTTTTTCTCTTGCCTGTTAGTCTGGCCTGCTTCAGTAATCAGCCTAAGGCCTTTCCAACTCATTACTGGAGTTGCCAAACTGCTCAGGCAGCAACTGCCCCTAAAACGGGCAGTGCTATTGTGTAGGCTCTGAAATTCTCCTTTGGAGTGTATGCTGTAATTAAATCAGCCTGTTTAGGAGAAGGTATATACATTCTGTGTACACACACCTTAATTTTTGCTGAAAGCTAACCATCATTTTCCTAAAGTTGAGTATTTGCCTATTTGCCCTAGACCAAATGAAACTGAGGACATTGTATACAGTGAAGATGATGCAATGACTCTAGAGGCTGCCCAGGTACAAATAGGACTCAGGTAAGCGACTGGCAAAGGGAGTATTTCTGTTCATACGTGAATGTGAATAGTAAACTGCCCTCACGTTGTCCTTTCTTTAACAGATACGACCACAGCAATTCAAGTTTCGTGATAATCTTAGTACGGCTCAGAAATCTTCCAGCGTTTTCTGTCCCCTTTGGCTCTAAAGTGTAAGTCAAACAATCACTGAGCAGTAGTGTTGAAATATGAGAGTGTAACAGTAAACCGTAGAAATTCTCCAAAGGAATGGATTGATTTACTGCTTAACAGCACTAAAATATGTATAAAGCTTTTCAAACTGTAGTAGTACTTAGCTTTTACATATTCCAGCAATGCTGCAAGAAAAAGAAGGTCCTAGGAAATTTGCACGTTCCACTGAAGTGGAACAAGAAGGATTTTTTAAAATGATGCTTCATTTAGCGTTTTTAAACATTCTGTAGCTTTGCAAGTGCAGAACAGCTATTCTGTACTTACTAAAAAGATTCTTTTGATACTCTGCCATTCTTTCAGCTCAGAATGTTACCTGTTTACGTTTATCTGGCATTTTCATGTAAAATAATGTTAAAATAGTATGTGTCTTTTAAGTGAGCTTTTAAAGGTAAGGGGTGATTTGATAAATTACAAGTGGACAAGCACTGCCACATTGAGATACGCCTTCGCTAACAACTGGAGCTTGGAGGCCTGTTAAGAATTAGGTTTTGTGCTGAATTGGATGGAAAAGGTCTAAAAGTAACTACAGAGGAAATCATATGTAGGAAACGAACAAAAATGCCTGAATAAGAAAATGCTACCACTGAGATTCTAATCCAAAACTCTCATCTGTACAAATAAGTACAGCTTGCCTTGGCTCCTTGGGGACGTTTGTACTTCAGTGAGCTTTTTTACAGACTGGAAAGCTATCTGAAACTGTTGAGAAGCTTAATAAGATTAGAGTAGAACATAATCAATCCTTGGAAACTTTGGTTTTCTTGCTGGTTCCCTTCCCCCAGTACTTGGTCACCTTGAATTC
The DNA here is from genome assembly GCA_013400535.1 of Scopus umbretta. Classification (NCBI taxonomy): domain Eukaryota; kingdom Metazoa; phylum Chordata; class Aves; order Pelecaniformes; family Scopidae; genus Scopus; species Scopus umbretta. The sequence goes on along the minus strand of VZTL01038007.1, from coordinate 40,153 downwards.
GATTGGCAGATCAATAGGAAGCCACTGAATATGGAAAGGATGTCTAGGGATCCAGGCCTGGGTGCTTGTTGGATCCTTCTGTTTGCTTTTGTTTGTTTTTAATAACAAATGGTTGTCTACTACCCTCCTTCCTTCTCTGACCTCCGTCTTTCCCCTGCTGACCTTCCAAGTCCACTAGCATTTAGCACAAGAATGTAGAAAAACTATAGCAGAATAAATTGACACAGCTGAGAGGAAAAGAAGATAATGTAAAGCATAAAAAGAATGTCAACAAAATGTTCAGTAAGATAAAGTTAGGTCATAGCTGGCATCTTTTTGGGAATTAAAGTATGAAGTTGTAATTAGTAGTCAAGTGTCTTCAGTGCAGAAGTCCAGACCTGCTGCTGCTAAAAAGATTTAATAAAACTAAAGCTACCCAAAACAAGGAGGAAGAAAGGACAGGGTGAAGGAAGGACCTTGCAAATAGCATTTTTTTCTGTTGTTTGCCATTGCATATATATACATACTGGACAGATACATACAGTGATAAAAATTGGATCTGGAAAATAATGCTGTGTTTTAACTGTATTTTCTAGAACATCAAATTGGATAGATTAGTACTTTGTTGAATCTTTACACAATAGATTTGACATGAGGTCTTACTGATACCCGTTTCCACGCTGTTTGTAAAACCTGTTCACTTTCAGAGTAGGCAGAGCCTAGCCGAATACTTATTATTTGTGTCAGGATCATTTTTTCATCAGTGGAGAAGTCATAGGTTTGTCACAGCAAAATCTGAGGCACTGGCTTGACTTTTTAACTTTCTCAATCAAAATGAAAGTAAGCAGTCTTGTAAAACAAAGCCAGTGAGCAATTTATCTTTTACTTCTCTGTTTACCCCTCATTCTGGCCTGATGCCAATAAATTGGCTAACAGTTATTAAAAGAAAGCTCGAATGAATCACCTTTTAAACACACGTTTAATATACTTTATCTTCTATTCCTACCTCTTTTCTAAATGTTTTCTAATGGCTTAATCTATTAAAATGGCTGTTTTCAGTAGACCATGCAAATTGCTCACCTACATCTATGTGAATACAGCAGCACCCCTACTGGAATTACATTACACTACCTTACTACACTTAACTTTGGGATCGGTTTGTCAAAATGCTGGATACCTGCTACCCAGGCTATACGTGCAAACCAAACAACTGAGATCTTACTCTTTATCCCAAGAGGCTCGGCATAATTGGGGGATAAAGGCTACGCCCAAATTCAAGTAACAAAATCAAATTTCTCACAGACCTAATTTATTTTGGTTTTATTAATGTAAAACTAAGGTTTTAATAACCATAACAGTACGTACAAAGTCATGACCAGAAAATATAGCAATAGTACTGTAAATTTTGGGAGAGCAAGTTTGTTCCAGACTGATTTTCTTTGGCCCACTCTTTCTTCTTGCTTTAGCTAGATTCCTTGCATTCTATTCTCCAGTGAATGTCAATTATATTTAAAGCCAATACCAGAAATAAGCTAATGCATAGACGCAGGAAAGATGTAAAACAATTACTATGCTCATTCATGTGTATGAGAAGCTGTGCATTCATGTGTATGAGAAGCTGTGCAATAGGTAAATAACATGTACAAACTGCATTAGGAATGTCTTTATCAAGCTACTACTAGAGCAAGACCTGCAAGTTAGCAAGTATTTCCTTTATCCGCATAATGTCCATTGATATTTGTTCTGTAAAAAGAATGCAGCTGCGTAACAATTTCAGGTTATTTCCTGTGCTTAGTTTAGGCTTGCAAGATGCGATCTTCTAAGTCTCACCTAATATATTATGAATTGATCTTAAGCAGCTATGGGCCTAGCTATTTTCTTCCTCATTTTCCTTAGTTTTCTGGTGTCTTTGGAGGTTTTGTTCCGTTTATTTCTTCACAAGATTAAAAGCCGTCACTGCTTTTCAGTGCGGCACATCATTCTAAGAGTTTAATTTTTACATCCAACCAAATTTTTCTAATTTTTAAAATTAAGATCATGTTTCCTCCCATCTGTGACATGATCCTCAGTGTTCACAGTAGTAAACAAGAAGGTCAATTTGGTTAGAGACAAAAATAGCTACCTCTCTTGCTACAACCTTACCAGGCACAGAAATTCCTTTTTGGAAAATGTTTGTGCAAGGGGCAGTAGGAGTTCCTCACTCCTCTTCTTCACCTCTTTTCCATTCCACCTCTGATGTGGTGCTGTTTCATTTTTCTTGCTATGCAGTCTGTTAGTCGATGGGGTCAACTTCTATCACGCGTCACCAGCAAGTGCTCTAGGTAAAGACTTTGTTTTGTTTCCGGCAGGTATATCAGAGTAGCGTTACTTCCATCCTCGACTGATATCAGCTGTCTGTTCCGCACAAAAGTTCATCCTGCCATGGAAACCATTGTATTCAACGAGATATTCAGAGCAGTCATTTCCCAAGTAACGCTGCTACAGAAGACGCTGAGGGTAGATGTTTGTGCTGTCAGTAGAAGTCGCCGGGAAGAATGCTTGGTATGCAGTTCTATTTCTGGCTTTTTTTTGGCATGCATTTGTTTATAGTGCCCCCTCTTATTTTGATGGTCAAGGCTGCTAAAATTCCACAGTACTCTGAAGCATAACTTGGTTGTTGCTATAGTACTTAAAATACTACCTTTCTCTGAAATTCCTGATACAGAAACTAATCCTGGAAGGAAGTTGTAGAAGGTGTTTTGATAATTCTAACAATGCATTACCTTAACCCTTTACAGATTAATATTCCATCTTTGCAGTTTTATACATGAAAAAAACCCCATAAACTTCATTGCAACATTACTCTAACACTGGATTTTAAAGTAAAAGCTGAGTGAGAGCCACAGTATGTCAAAAAAAAAAACAAAAAACCAAACCCTTGTTACCAAAACTTGTCACAAAGAACAAACTAAATTACATTTTTGCATGTTGTTGTAGATTATAGGATGTCCATCTTTTTAGTCTGTATGATCTGTAGAAATAATAAAAAGGTATGACATTCATAGACCAGCCTACTGGAAACTGGCGCTTTTAAAATTTTGTTGTTAATTGTGGTCATCACCTAATTAGTGATGCTTCATTTACTTTCAAATTGCTTTTGCGTGGTCTCGTTCAACTCGGTTTAGTTTTTTACCATAAGACTGACATAGTAGCACAGCGAGAGTTTTAGTTACAACATGCTGAACTGATGCTGGAATCTGGTGGGGTTTATCAGCTCTGACTGCTGGGAACACCCTCTCACTTTCGAAAATGTAGAAGTTAACTTAATTCCTGGGGAATGTGTTGGCCTTTTTCACTATGTAAGAGGTTTCCCCTCAGGTAGGGCAAGGTCAGCAGAACAAAAGTGCAACAGAATGCAGGATATAAAGGTGAAGAAAAAACCCCAACAACAACAACAAAAACCACCAGAGACATAAAGGTTAATCACCAGATCAAAAGAAAGAGTTGGGAGTACCACCCCCAGCAGACAGCCCTGGGCAACATGACCACAGTCTTGGCCAGAGCTATGTATGCAGCCCAGTAGCTGTGAAGATGATTTGCTTTGCCAAAGAACAGAGGATTTTAATCTCCAAGGCGCAGCCCAAACACAAGTACTTCCGAAGTTTTCCCAGAGTGCCAACTGGGATGTCAGTGCTTGTCCAAATGAAAGGGTTTCTTAATCTCTTTTACTGCCTTTTCATCTGCTTCTTCACTGGTTAGAGCAAACAAGGTCATCCGTTATTGTTTGCTGTATTGATGATTTTTGTGGTGGAACAACTGAAAAATTGACTGAACCTTGCTGCTCCATGAGTTGATGCTGCAGGTTTCATTGGCACAGGTTTCATTACTGAATGCTGTAGAAAGCAGACGCATGTGTTAGCGTGATATAGAGGGGTTTGTGTGTGTGCATGCGGGGAGAAATTCCATAGACTGAAACAAAAGATGGCAGAGTGGACAGTATGAAGGACCTTCCCATGCACTTCTGCTTGTTTGTTTTAACTAGAAGTGGAGGGAAATAGAAAATTGTACAGCTAAAAAGGGAATTAAGATTCGTGTCAAATTTGTGCTGCCTATTGTATGTTATAAATACTGTAGAACTTATTTTCAACTGTCTAGCAGGAAAAAAAACTCAAATTTAAACTGTTTTCTTCCCCTTTCTTATTTTCTGCAGGCTGGGACTCAGATTAGTCTGGCAGATTTATCATTTACTGATGAGACTTGTACTCTGTGGTACAACCTGTTGCCTTGCAAGCAAATTCCTGGCAAAAGAAACAAGGAGCAAAATGAAGAATCCGTGTTTTTCTTAAGCAAGCAGTCACCAGCCTCATTGGACTTGGTGAGCAATGTCTTGGCTACTACTGTAACAGCAAGAAAAAAGCCATAGACTCTAACTGTGCTGTTGCACTGCAGTTACTTGGGTATGCGAATTGTCCTTCCCTGAAGGCCCAAGCCCCCGTCGTTGTCCTGCGGGCACTTTTGTCTGCGGTGACTTTGGGTGTGAGTAGGTCCTTTGTGGGCTTTCGGACTTGCTAGCGAGTGTGGAAACAAAATTGTGCTCCAATTTGAAACACTTCAGCTGTGTTTCATTTTAAAAAGAATGTTATTGAAGAGCTTCCTTAAGTTTACCATTGATTTTCATAAGCACACTTTAAAAATTGCTATTTATTATTTAGATGAATTTGCATACTTAAAGCCATTGCACTGAAAATGCTGTTTATGCAAAACACATACTAATTCTTCTGGTTAAATAAGCTTTTTTGCTTTAATACCTCAAGAGAACTACGTTAAAAATGTGACTTTTAAGAACAACCTTTTTTTACCTAGGGATATTACGAGTATGAGAAGGAAAGAGAGATGAGACGTTAAAGGATGACAGGAACATATTTGATTGCATTATCACTTTACAAACAATCTATTTTTGATTGAGATTTACTCTGTATAAAAACAATCAGTTACGTGCTACACACTGGTAATTCAAACCCCTTATACTTGCGATCCGCGTCATGTTTTTGCTGGCATCAGGGAGCAGCAGGGTAATGCAGCTCTTGCAAGAGTTGTCATCTTTTTACCTATGTTATATATCACTCAATTCTGTTTTCATCTTCTCTTTCCTCGTGAGCAGGATGCTGTGTCGGCTCTGCTGGAGAGGACATCTGCTGAGCTGGAAGCAGTAGAACAAGAGCTGGCTGAAGATGAAGAGGAGGAGGAGGAGGAACAGGAGCAAAGGGGCTCTGAGGAAGACTGGTAAAGCCACTTTTCCTCCCTCACTGTTCACGCCTGAATGATTCTGCTCGTTCCTCTTATTCTTGGACAAATGAAAGGGCTGTACTTTCAGAGAAGATCATAGAATCATAGAGTGGTTTGGGTTGGAGGGGACCTTTCAAGATTATCTAGTCCAGCCCCCCTGCTGTGGGCAGGGACCATGTTTCACTAGATCAGGTTGTTCAAAGCCCCATCCAACCTGGCCTTGAACACTTCCAGTGATGGGGCATCCACAGCTTCTCTGCGCAACCTGTTGCAGTGTCTCACCACCACTGGAATTGAGGTGAAGTCTCATTCTCTTGTGTGGTCAATTCATTCACCTTCTTTTAGGCTCACAGTGACTTGGCTGCTTTGTTTAACTTCTACTGCTGGTGCTCTTCCATTCCATGTACATCTTCCTGTGAAACCACTTGGGGATTCTAAGCCACTGGAGGTGTACTAGAATGTCTCATATCAATTACTAGTTGCATTCACTATACTAAGCAGCTAATAAGACTTGAAAGGAGAGCTGCTGTCTGACAAAGTCAGCGCGTGTGTGCTCCCATTGCTGGTCTTGTTTATGAAGAAGTTGCCAGCTTTCCCAAGAAACGGCTTCCTTGCTAAATTGCTATGTTGTGTTCTGTTCCTGTGCAATTTCTTAGCTGCAGTGTAGAAATAAATACCTGCTGTGTTGTAGGGGAAGGGAAGACTGGCTCATTTATTCTATTAATTTATTGCAACCAAAGTCCTTCAACGTTATCAACATACAGCTGTTGAATGTAGTGCAGTGTTGTTATAACGATCTTGAAGGTGAACTGTAGTAGAGCTTGCTGGGTTTTATTGGAGCATATAATGAAATTTGCCTTCACGTGAACTTAATGGAAGCATTTAGGTGACGCTCTTGTTTTTCCTGTCAGGAAAATGCATACATTATGCCTGGGTGAAGGCCTAGGCCTTCTGATACCTTTCTCTGTTGGGCTTTTTTAGTTTGAGAATAAGCCTGGGCTACTTCTGTTCATACAGGTTAGAAATGCTCGCAGAAGCCTCTGATGAAATTGTGGGTGAAGAGGAAGATGGCATTAAGCTGGCAGTAGAAGGCGGCTGTACTGATGACGAGGGGTTACTCATTGATGCACCAGAAACAAATGAAGACAAGGACGGAGAGAACAGGGATGAGGCCTGTGAAAGCCAGCAAGCTGCTGTGATACTAACACTGGTGAGTATCTTAAACTATGCGTTCCTACGGTAACTTACTGTGTCTGAAGATCTGTTTCTGAGCAGTTAATGTAGAAGTCTGCTGCATCATTTACAATTTGACCATGGCCTTTGCTGTAGCACTTGTCAGTGTGTACTTTTAATGAAATCGGTGTGGTCACTTCTGAACTATGAAGAGGGCATTTAACAGACATGCTAGGCAGAATTTCTGAGTCAAAGACAATGAACTAAAAATGTCTATCTTCACTTTTTTTTGTTGCATAGGGAGAATATTCAAAATACAAGTGCAGTTCAGTAGCTTCAACTTGTGCCTATTTAAAATATTTCTGCACATCTGTTTCATTCTTTTTTTTTCTGATTCATCTGAAAAGCAGCAGGAAAGACAGCAGGAGATCTTTAAACCAGTGATGAGATTTCCTTATTTCTCCCCTTTATTTTGGGGTGTGAAATACAAAAACTGGCTTAACAGAGAAGAGGAGGAAAGATTAATGAACAGAAAATTCCAAAATGTGTATTAAACTGTGTGCTGTTGAACTACCCCCACACTGCACCTAACAAATTCTAATTCCACGTTCTTGTTAACTGTTCACTTTAAATTATATTCCACCTTTCTGAAAGGACTTTTAGTACATTTTTAGTAAACATATCCCTGATGTGGTAGCACATACTCCAGAAATAAATTTTTTTAGAACACCTTTCTTGCATCTTAGTGAAAACACTGTTGCAAGCGTTAAACCCACAGGTTCTGTAAAATAGCAAAGGTAAAAGGGCAAAGAATGACATCTCGTTCCTTCAAGTTTGTGACAGTACAGAAGTTCAACACCTCAGTGGACTTGCTGGAAACTGTAATTAACTTCCAATTAATGTGGCGAGATGCCAAATGAGCTAAGACCACAGTATTAAAAGGACTGACAGGCTGCTGGGTAGCAAGCAAATAGAGATCAAAGCCCTAACTCAAGGACGACATCTGAAGGTTAGGCACGCACGCAAGCGTTTTGCTAAGCCTGGGCTGGACAGACCTGGACAGTGAAAGACCCCACTGTAAAGCCAGCCACAGTTTCGATCTTGGTGTGCCAGATCCTCTCAGGGTTGCAGTTGTGCGATTTAGGTCACTGTATTTATCACACGTACGTTGAAAAAACCATGAACCTCATTCAATTACCCGAGTTGAAGAAAATGCCCCAATGCACATCAGTAACATCGGATGTGCCAGCTGCTGCAGTGCTTGTTCTAGCCGGGCTGTCAAGATGATTGCTGCCTGTAAGCACAGGCTGCGCCACCTACGGGGATGGTGGCACCTGAGGGGCAACTGTAGTAGGCAGCCGGCCCTTCTGAGGGACAGCAGCTAGCGGTGTCTTTTCCCTGGGTTCACAAGGCTGGTGCAGCTCTGCAGCTTGCCATAAAGCAGCCCCCGCTGCTGGGGTACCTTGCCCAGCTGCCCCTTTCAGCGTGTACAGGCACCACCTCTAGCATGGCAGAACCTTGCTGTTCTGCAAATGCGGAACAAAATAAATATAAATGTGCAATAATAATAATGTCTGCAAGTGGCAAAGCAAAACACTTGTTGCACAATGGTTGCATCTGACCATCTGCAGAGCAGCAAAGGCCTTTCTGCAAAAGCTTTGGATTTACGGGATGCAAAGAGTGCCTTCAGAGACTCCCCCCACACTGTTACACATTTGGGGAATTTTGTGTTTCTTTACTTAGTATAGCTTCTCTGTATGCGCAAGATGCTTTTTCCTGCTGGTCTTTTTCTATCCGCTGCAAGGTAACAAGAACGCGTGTAAAATTCAAAGGCACAAAAACTCCGTAGCAGCACATGTCTGGATATAGCAGCTCTTACAAACTGAATTCCTTCTCATAGGTTGATAAGGAGACTAACACTGAGGAATCGGTTAACGAGAACGCAACAGTCCGACCCAAGGACAGAGCCAGCTGGAGCTCAAGACAGCGTCCTTTTGTCAGGAACAGCATGATAGTGCGCTCACAAACCTTCTCTCCAGGCGAGCGGAACCAATACATCTGTAGGGTAAGAGGAAAAACACTTGGAATGAAGAGCTATTAACTAGAGAGTCATTTAACTTCTTGGGAATGATGCATTAATGACAGTGAGTCATGTACCAATTTTCTCTGCAAGAGGCAGAGCCTGTGCTTTCTCTAGGTTCGTTCTTTCCCTAACTGACCCGATGCACAGTAGAACTGACTTTCAGCAGAGTTGCATACTCTTGCAAAACACCTTTACTAGGGCAAAAACGCATCCCATTGGAGAGAAGTAACAAGGATTCCTGTGGTGGCTGTCTGCAAAGAGTGTGTTTCGCTGCACGTCAGCAACTACAGCTCTCACACAGCAAAATAATTTGTTAAAACGTAGAATGGAGTTCACTGTAAACTGCCATTGCATTACCATATTTTAATAATGTAACCATTTAAGGGTAACAGTGCGGAAAGAGCTCAGTCATCAATTTTAAATCTCACTTTGTATCTCAACTGGTTTTAAACCTGGGCAGCCCAAATCCTGCTGTAATTACATCTTTCAAAGGTGTGCGAGTGCTGCCTAGGGGCTGAGTTTTAAACACGGCTTTGGCAACAAAGTTTGAGTCTTTCTCGATCTATGGTAGCATGGAAAAAAAAAGATTTAAATTATCAGCCCCGTCGTTGCTAAACTAACTGTGAAAATCATGTGTTTAAAGATTTAAGCATGGATTACCAGTTCTATAGATTTTAATTACAGACACCCTAGAAAAGGCAGTTTGGCTTTGATCTTTAGTTTCTAGAGGTCACTCGCATAAGTATGACTTTTTTAAAAAAGTACTTACACTTTAATTCTTCTCCAGTTCAGTTAGAGGTGGTTGCCTTAATCATTTGGGAACACTAAAGCTGATCGCATCTCTGTAATGGTCATTGGCTTAAAAGAAAAAAAAAACAACAACAACAACAAAACCCCAAGAAAACCCAAAACCTATAGTCAGTATCTATATGCTTAAATAACTATTCCGTATATCCTCCAGCATGAAACACAACAGAGAGTTTTGTAACAATCTTTACATAATCTGGATAGATTATTGGCTGAATTCAGAACCTAGGCTTCATGTTAATTCCTGTACACTGGAAATCAGTTGCATGCACAGAAAAATGTAGCCTTAGCTTACTGCCTGTGGAGGTCTTCAACAGGAAGTAACACTAGTTGCTCTGATAGTTTAGTTAGTATAAACTGCCGAGGTTGTTCCATCTGGAAAAGCGTTGGGCTTTTGTAGCTTTGAACATTGCTACAAACCTGCTGCCAGAAGCCAGAATCTAAAAAAAAAAAACATACCTTGAATAAACTGTTCTCTTTCTCATTGTGTACAGTATTTCCTGGAAGCAAAGTAGCCTAGGAGAGACCCGTGTTTGCACAGATAAACCTTTTGCAGCTTCAGAAATACGTGTAGTCCACTGTCGGGGCCCAAGAGTGGGCACTGTAGCTGCGTCCGAGTCCACGGAGAGGGCTGAGCAACTCGGGTCTCCCCAGTGCTAGTCCCCGGCTTGCACCACAAGCATATCCAGCCTCGCTTGCTTTGTGGTGCTACGCTAGAGGAGAGTGTCTGCCGGACACGCTCCGGCTAACTGCCAGCTCCTCTCTTCTCAGAAGAGATGGCCTAGCTTTAAGAAAGCACCTACTCTCACATGACATTACGGGAAACACAAAAGATTTTTGAGACCGAAAGGACAGATCCAAAGGCTGTTGGTGCCTTTGAAAATATCCCTTGAAATGTGCTTAAAGAACATCAGCGATGATAGCCACCTGTGCCTGTCCAGGCGTGAGTTCCCAGTAGTGGCTCCATGGTGAAAAGACGGGTCTGTCTCTCGGGAGGGATATTCCTACTGCAAGAGGTTGTATTTCTCACCCCTACTCCCCGTCAGTCTGTGTAAGCACGCTTTTTAGGGCTCTGGCTTTGGTTATTGAAATGTTAGCAGAATGACTCTTTTTGTCTGTCCTTTTTCGAAGAGGCTAAATAAATATCCTGCAGATAGATGGTTCTGTTTTCTCGGAAGGTTACCACCACGCGTGCCGATGCATCTTAACAATCACTCTGCACTGATGTATGTGGAACTAATGCTATAATGAAGAAGAAACTACTGCCAAGCTGTGGTGCGGTTTTTTGAGAAGCAGGAAGCGCTTCTGAAGGAAGTCATAGGCAGACCTATACTTGTTACAAATAATAATAATAACAACACAAAAATACCATTTGTTGGACAGGTGCAGGTCTACAGTAATTTACCTTCCCTTCAGTAAACTTGTTAAAAGCCTGCCCCAGGTAAATGAAATCCATAGTTTATAATCTGCAGTCATATAAAAGCCAGACAGTGATTTGGCAGTACTTAATACGTAGTTACCTTCCTCGCATTCCTGAAGAGTCTGCTTACTGTTCATTCAGTGCCATCAGTTATGCCCCATCCCTGGAAACATTCAAGGTCAGGTTGGACGGGGCTCCGAGCAACCTGATGTAGTTGAAGACGTCCCTGCTCGTTGCAGGGGGGTTGGACTCGATGACCTTTAAAGGTCCCTTCCAACCCAAACCATTCTGTGATTCTATGAATGGTTGTCTTGGTTTAGGAATAGAATTTTAGAGTAGATGCTTATTCTAGTTGCAAAAGGTTTTACTTTATACTAAGGATGACCTACGTGTATATCAGCACTGAGGTTTTCTGACTGGTTATGTCAATACAGATGTATTTGTGTATGAAGATGCTTTATATCTCTGTTATGTACATTTTGACAGTTGAATCGAAGTGACAGCGACAGCTCAACGCTAGCCAAAAAGTCTCTCTTCGTGAGAAATGCCACAGAACGGCGGAGCCTCAGAGTGAAAAGGGTATGTGCTGCGTTACCTGGACACGGTGTAAAACAAAGCGTGGGGAGAGAGGGCATAACACACAACTTAAACTACATGCTTTATTTCAAGTATTTCAGCAAAAGCAATGCAAGCACCACACGTAGTCCTGTAGTTTCAGGCTGAAATCTCAACCCAGTGGTCTCAGCCCTACGTCTTCTCCCACCCACAAAGCTTAAGTGGCTCTCGTGGCTGAAGCCAGCAGCGAGACACTGGTGCTCAGCATCGTGGCATTTACTGTTGAACTTTAGTTTGTTACTGTCAAAGGGATCTGGATTAAAGAACCCAAATATTCCAGAGTGACCCGAGGTAGCTTACACTGCACAAAAGTCAACACCAGCAACGTATACCTTGAGCAAGTTTTGCTGGAAATTTCAAGGATTCAGCTGTCTTTTTAAAGGGGATTTATTCTTCTCCGGGAGTGTTTGAGTAGCAAAAGAATTGAAGGACGAGAGTAAGATTGTATTTCTCTTGCCTGGAGTTCATTCTTACATAAGTTGAGAGAGTTATACTTTTATCTTGATTGTAACTAAAACAAACAAACAACAACAAAAAAACAACAAAAAAAAAACTTCTGCAGAAGGGTTGTTACCAGGTAGCAGGATTACATTTGGCATAAGAAGAAATACTGAATAGTCTGGGATGACCTCTCCTGCCCAATTTATGCCAAAATGCACAGCGAAGGGACAGTAAATAATGTGAAATACACTAAAGAAATGCATGTTTACAGAGTGCGTAATGTTCTGTGTTTGCTTAGGCCTTGAAAACCCGAATGTTTATAAAAATAAATAAGGTAGTTGAATTCTATGGGGGAGCCCGGTAGTGTTGATCTCCTGGCATTGTGTTGTCCTGGGGATCAGAATGGGTTTTTTTGTTTTTAACCTGTAAATATATCATTGTACACCTGGTTGGAGAAACTTTTACATTTATTTTTAGCTAGTGACTGAAGAAAAATTCCAGAACAGATGACTTTTTGGACTTGGATCTCAACATAGCAGCTTTCTGCTAAAGAAAAGCAAAAAATATTTGAGCTTTTCTGACCGTATTTATGTCAAACCCTACTCTAGCCTCTCTAGATAGCTAATTTTTATTGTTCTGTCTCCCACATGATTCAGCCTGTTTGCCAACCAATCATGCGAAGAGCTACGCAAGAGTGCCCCATACGCACTTCCCTTGACTTGGAGCTGGACCTCCAGGCATCACGCACAAGACAGAATCGTCTGAATGATGAGCTTCAGGCCTTGCGGGATCTTAAACAAAAGCTTGAGGAAATGAAAGGTAGAGGAGAGACAGACCTTCCCCTGTGTGTGCTAGAGGATGAGCGATTCCAGAAACTCTTGAAACAAGCTGAAAAACAGGTATGAGCAGCATACGGATATTGTGTGCACACATACACTTATGCCCCTACCTCTTCTATAATCTTCTATAAATTCATTAAAGAATTGGGTCTATTGTGTCAAAGATTTTTACAGAAGCTCGCATTTGACTAATTACACCTCTGAATTACACAAACAATATTTCTTTATAGTTAATACTACAAAATTTAAACCTAGAATTTGAAGTAGTATTTTTCTAGTGCCCTCTATAAACACTTTAGTAATTCAGAGTAGGACTGCTATTATTTGGAGGATTAGTTGTGGTTGGTGTAGTAAAATAGCATTCCCTTAAAAGTTAATTTAAAATTCTCACGTCCCAGCTGTACTTGTACAGACATGCATATGCTTTTTGTGCTTCAGCATCAGTTGGTTTGCAGTCTGCGCAGAACTTGTAGCCAACAGATCTTTGTAACGGGTAGAGAGAGGCATTGACCATTGCTTACAGTGGTAGGGGCATGAGGGAAAGGCAGTACTTGCACTGTGGCTTATTTCCAGGACTTAATTGTTCTGGTTTTGGCAAAGAAAAGCCAAATTCTGTTTCTATGTGATGGTCTCTAAACCAATACAAGTATATGTTCACTTTCTCCAATCTGCCATAAGCTAAGATGGGGATGCCCTCATGTGGATGAAAGAAAAGAAACAGGATGGGAGGAGTGACAGGCAACAGTGACAAGCTGGAACATGGAAAATTCTGACGAGATGCATGAATAAGTTGGATGTTGTGGCATTTTTTGTTTTGTTGTGGGGAGGTTGGTTGGTTTGGTTGGTTGTTTTTTTAAATTGTGAGAGTGATCATACACTGGAATAGGGGCCCAACCTCCACGGCTGGAGATACTCGGAACCTAAGTGGACAAGACCCCGAGTGCCTAGCTCTAGCTTCACCTGCTCTGAGCAGGAGGTTGGAGTAGATGCCCTCTGGAGCCCCCTTCCCATCTATGTCAGTCAACGGACATCAGTTTTCAATGAGGGGAGGTTGCTAGTGACATCCAGGAGCAATTTGTGCACTTCAGCTCTTTATGGTTGACAGAGGTGAGTGTTTTGATGACATCAAGTTACTCAGAGTGATAAAAATGGAAAGCAATTTTAACAAGGTGCAGAGGACCTCCTAATATGTAAGCAGCAGTTGTTTGGGGTTGTTCTGTTTCGTTTTAAAAAAAAAAAAAAGCTAAATGTCAGTAATTAGCCTTGTGTAGAGGAGGGGAGGGATGATCCCCGTATTTACATATGCTAGGCTGAGCTCTGAATAGATGTTAGGAATGAGATACTCCAGATATTAGAAACAAAAATATCAACAAAACCATCACAGCACTCAGCAGATGTCAAACAGCAAATAAGACAGGAATTACTGAGAAGCTGGAACACTACAAATCATTGTTCTGTGATATAAAAGTCCATCAGAGGTCATTAACCATAATGATATTGCCTACTTCGAGAAGTCCTTGACCATCTGATAGCTTAGGAGACAAAACTTTTCCCCAATATGTTCACCCAGCTCTATGTTTATGCCCTGTTCTGTCCCCTCTGTCTTCCTGTCTCTCCTTGGCATCTGCTGTTGGCTATAGATAGTGGAGTTCTCAAATGGCTATAAAATAGTAGCAGAGTTTAGGCTGAGCATTGACAAGTGTTTTGAAAAACCCTTGGGCAAATTGGGATAAGACAGCAAAACGTTTAAACATCACAAAGTGGGGGGGTTTTTTACCATGTGAATTCATTGTATGAATTTGATCTTTCCAAGTTCTAACCCATAAAAAAATAGTGGTTTACATAAAAGCAGCCCAGCTAAATTTATTTAGAAGTTCATAGTTTACAGCTAATGCTGGACACAGGACAGGAATGTTAATTTTTAATTGTTTATTTCATTTAAAACTACTCCCACTCTAAAGCTATTCCCACTAGAATAGAGTATGCCTCTGCAACATTTAATCTTACAAATCCTTTGGATTTGTGCTTTCTTATTTCAGCTGGCTCTTTCAAGGCAGCAGATAGCTTTGTCGTATTTGGTATCTCTGCTGTCAGTGATCAACACCGTGACACACACTGCGATGAGGAGTAAGGGTAAAAATACATCTCCCTAAAATACATGCAGGCTGCAGCACAGCATTTAAGTCCTTCTTTTCAAGCTAAAAGTCAGAACAATGATCACAGCCGCTCCACCTCTTTGAGGAGCGCTTACCAAGTTTCTAGAAATATTTTTACCCTCAAAATCATTGCAGCTTTCCCCTGTGGAGCAAAACAACCCTGAGAATGCCGTACTCTGCTGTCAGTGTTTCCTCTTGGGTTAGCAAAACACAGCAGCCGAGGGAACATTGTCATAGATTATTTTTTAGATCCTGCAGGCATTATAATGGCGCAGACTAATGCAGCAGCTGGAAGTGCCAGAGAAATTGAGAGACTCTCGAGTGAAAAATGAAACCGCAGACGTGGGGGATGTTGAAATTCAGCGGCTGCTTGCTAGCTCGCACTTACTCTGCTTGAAGCCAAATGCACAGACTCCGTATCTTCCCTCCTCTTCCCACCACACCTTCCTAAGTACAGCAAGTACGTAAAGCCCACTAATACCTGCAGATCGGAAAACAGTAGGTGATTCTGTGCACCAGAAGCATTTTCTCTCGTTTAGATTGCATTTTTGTGAGAAATCGTGCAGTATTTCAAAGTTGGAGTCTTAAGTCCTCAGACAAGTTTTCAGACACCTAGTGTCCTCTGAAGTACTTCTGCTTTGTGTAGGTCCAAAAAAGAATCCTCTGAGTATCTGTAAAGATTTTCTTTAGTTCTTTTCAGTACATCCTCTAAGTAGAGGTAATCTGTAATTATGTCATTAATACCACAAATATGTCCTGGTTCAGTGTTTTGGCGTTTAGCACAGTGAACAGTTTTTCTTTACATTCACTTTCATTCTTCTGTACAAAAACCACGGAAGAACAAGACAGGAATTAGCGTTTCAGCTTTAATTTTGATAGTGTTTCTTCTTTATCTCACGCTTAAGCTAAGCACAGATGCAGAGATTCCTATCTGGCACTTATTTTTGGCAGATAAGTGCCAGATTTTTAGCACTTCCTGAATGTAGGGCCAGGGTATTGGGGTGCTTTTCTGTATTTTGTATAGATGGAGGATTCACTATCTTTATAGATCACTCACGAAGCATGATGTAAATACAAACCTGGTCACATACATACCTTATCACATGCATACTCTTAGAGACATTGGACTGAAATCAAAGTTTCTCTGAGAACATCCTGAAAAAATAAAAGAATTTTAAAAAAAGAAAAAGGAGTACAAGGTAGTAGAAAGTATGAAAGCAAAGAAGTCATCTATGCTGTTAACTTGAAATGCAGCAGTCAGAAGAATCTCATGTATAGTTAGGGAAAAGATAAAATTAGAGAATTTTGAAATACTGTATGTTTAGTCCTTTGATGATAAATATTAACTAGGGGAGCTGATAAAACATATGGGCAGTGACATATGTAAAATTAATTAATACACTGCCAGTTGTAGATTGCAAATGTATGTTCACTAACTAATAACGAAAACAGTATTTATAGGTTTGTTTCATTTTAAAATCATAGCTATTTTGGAGTGGGGGACTGAAGAAGTTAACGGCAGTCCAAGCCGACTGGATTTTGCGTCTGTTTTGGAAAGGGTGGTGCTCTTTCATGTAAAACGCTTTCATATAAAACACTGGAGTGCGTTTCAACAGACAGAGGGTACCACTATCCTGCTGGGAACAGAATTCTATAAATACCCAGCATGAAACTGATAGTTATTGACTGACATTTTTGAATTAGTTGGTTTTGTTGTTTGGGAGTCTACTGGGTTGAATTCAGAACTGGAGACTTGAACTGCTAAGTTACCAACTAACTTTGAAGACCACTGTTTCTGGCTTGGGTGTGTGTTTTAACTGAGGTAACAGAACAGCATTTTCAAGTCCGACTGCCTAGCGTTAAGCATCAAAAATTAACCTCTAAAGAACTTTACAAATTGTTTAAGAACGTGAACTACTTCTATTAAATTTTGATGGCTGGCAAAATTCAAAATGCAGTAAGTATCATTTGTCTGACAGTCCCTGCAGTCTAGAAGTGCACACGCACGGTGGCATTGCCCGTGCCATGCCCCCCCCGGCACATGATGGGGGTGATAATGTATGTGTTATGGGACTCAGCTGATTGGGCATTCAGAAACCCGTGATAAAATCTGTTTTAAAAACCAAAACACAACTCTTAAGAGCAGTCTATCACTGAAAGGGTGGATGGTACAGCTGCGATTGTCCTGTTGATGCGGCAGTGCTTGGTAAAGACATATGTAACAGAGCCAGCCATACTGAGGTACAGAAATACTGTAACTTGCTGTTGGGTATGTAGCTGCTCAACAGCGTTCACGTCAAGAAAGATCCTTGATCTCTTGTTACCGCTGGTGTTCTGTTCACTTGCCTTGGCTTTTACACCACTACAATGCAAATGAAAGAAGTGAGGCTCGCATGCAAAACAGGTGTCATGTCGTGAATAAAAGCACAAGAGTTCATGAATATTAACTTTCCTGACAAGGTCAGCAAACTTGAAAGTGTATTTTGAAGAGCATGCCTTCGCTATTTCTTTTGTCCGTCATTTTAGGTTAGATATAGGCAGCTTTCCTGAGAGCTTTCATTAGGAAATAAAAGTATTTTACATCAGAGGAGAATCACTGTCTCACGGTTCTGAAAAGATATTTGGATAGACAACATTTGTTCATACAAATTTAAGTATTGTCTAACTGTAGCCCTAAGAAATACCAAACTTTATAACACCTAATAGCCTGTATAGAGATTTTCACAGAATCATTTAGGTTGGAAAAGACCTTTAAGATCATTGACTCCAACCGTAAACCTAACACTGCCAAGTGTTTTGTTCGACACAGAAGAACTTGTCATTTCTTTGAAAGGAGTCGTTGTTCATTATTAGCAAAATAGACTTATTTTTCCCATTTACAGGCTGAACAGTCAAAAGAAGAACAGAAACAAGGTTTAAGCGCTGAGAAATTGATGAGGAAAGCTTCTAAGGATGTATGCCGGTTACGGGAGCAGAGCCAGAAAGTGCCACTGCAGGTGCAGTCATTCAGGTATGGCTTGTTCTGCTTTTCATGCCCTTTTTAATGCAGTGAAGTTACACAAATCATTTCTAAATATAATCGGACATGCCCTGTAATATTAGTCAAAAATCCACACACCTTTGAATTGCAAGAACCGTCATACATTTCTAACATAGCTGAAAGTTGGAGTTTCAAAGGACCAGGCCTCGGTGACTTGCTCACGTGGCAGGAGCGGCAGGCAGTACGTCAGCTGAGCTGCGGCGGTGGCGAGGAAGCAGAGTGAAAAGTTTCAGACCCCTGCGTGGCACCTGCTGTGGGCAAGCACGTGTGTGGCCATTGCCGTGGCTCACCTCACCCACAGGAGATTGCCAGTGGCCTTTAAGTAATGGGAACTTTTCTGGTGATGGCAGGTGCCCGACGCAAGTCGCCCCTCAAGGAGAACAGAGCAGTACGCATCTCATCAGGAACCCAATTAACCACTACTTGTGCCTCGCTCGAAACTTAGTATTCAAGAGGGATCTTGAATCCCTCCTCCTTTTTGTTTCCTTCCTCCTTTTGGTTGCGGGAACAGCAACCGATTACATGAAGCAATTAATCAAGCGTTCTTGCTTAGCATAAGCCAGAATGAACGCTTTCTCTCTCAAACCTTAACTCTAACTGGTCTAAATTCCTAAAAGGCTGGACAGTAAGTGGCAGGCTAGCAGCCCAAAGGCCACACCTTTATATAAAAATAAATATAAACCCATTGATTGAAAAACACAATGCTTACGCTTCCACATAGAAGCAGTACTGCAAGCTATTTTAATCTGTTCTGTCACTAACACATGCTTTTAAAGTCTGACTTCTGAATTCCTCTATAGGAAATTTCAGTGAGCTGCTAATATGCGTGAGGATTTTTTTCCTTTTTTAACCCAGTCTGTTGGGAGCAGTTTGAGAAGTCCATAAGCAGATAGGGGCCTGTGAGGCACACATTGCAAACCACAACTATAAGCGATGCAGAATCAAAGCAAGAGAGAAGGGAAAGGGGTTCTTCAGCAAAGAAGCGTTACGGCTGAGCTGTTTATCTTCAGTTTGAAACTCGGAGCGCCTTCAAACAGTTTTCACTTTCTATGCAAGACTTGAGAAAGAGTTTTGGTCAGTGCTGGTCACTTGACAGTCATCACAAACAGACTGCTGCACAAGTTTACAGGAACACGTAATGGTGCTCAAGACGTCATTCCCCTGCCAGAGGGCCATCGTAAGACTCATTCTCCTTTATCTTCTAATCAGCACACAATTAGTTGAGGAATCCAGTTTACGTAGTTGGTTTTGCTCTGAGCTGCTGTTCCTGATGGGAACTCGAGCTTCACCAGTAGAAAACATGGCTTAGTCTGCTGGACAAATAGTTACCTCCTAAGGCTGAACTGTACTCACCCTGCTCGTTGGACTGGTTACAGCGCGGTGGCCTCAAAGACTAATCACACAAAGGCATTTTTGAAGCTCTCAAGAAGAACGACTCTTCTGAGCTTTAATTTTTAAGCCCCCAGTACTTATCATCTGCTTTCTAGGCTGCTGGCAGACAAGCTTGTGTAAACTTGTTATGCTTCAGTAATCCCTCAGTTCATAGGAGACAGAAATGGTAACAGCGCAGGGGAAGCAACTAGAGAACGGGTTGACAATTCTGCTTCTCTGAGTCTTGCCCAGACCCAATTATTTCCCCCCCCCTTTTCCCAAGTCAGGATAAAATGTTTCATTTTGCCTTTTCATCCCCCAACTGAAGTATCATCATAGGAAATTCAGTGACTAGATCAATATTTCAGTCTCATCATTGGAGTTGTTAATGAAATATTGATTTTTTTTTTTTTTCTTTTTCAAAATCGGAGCTGATTTTTACATAAATCTGCCTAAGGAGGGAATTATGTCAGAATGCTCTGGCAACCACTTATTTTGCAAACCTGTATTTTAAAGAACTATGCTGTAACGTTAGCAACTGTACAGCAGATGACATTGGAGTCATGCCATAAACAGTAAAATAATAACTCGTTTTCTTTTCTGATTTCAGGGAGAAGATAGCGTACTTCACAAGAGCAAAGATCAGTATACCAGCCCTTCCAGCTGATGATGTGTAATTATACATTTTCATTGAAGTGTTTTTCCACTTGCTCATCTCTCTTCAGATGAACTCTGTAGTTCCAGTGACCTGCTTGTAAAGATCTTCTATTTTACATTCACTATTGATATGTTTATTTGTAAAATATAGTGAATTGAATTGTCGTATGCTAAAAAAACGGCAAAAAAATCCAACAACCAGAAAACCAAAGTAGATTAATTTTGGTATACTGATGCTGATTTTGTACAGTTTGTATGTATTGCATGTGTTTTATTTTGTAAAGATGGAACAAAGGAACAAAGGCAGTACTGAGCACGTATCCTGTTGAACCGCACTGTGTTGAGAAATATGACGTTCAACAGAAGATTGTTTATCTTTTCACTGTTTTCATGTGAGCAGACTGTGAAGATGGCTGTTTTGCCATGCAATATTTTTGTACAAGAGTGTGACTTTTATAGTTTAAAGTTACCACAAGTGTAAGCTCCTTTCCAAAACATCAAGGCTGCCTCACAACAGCTGCTAATTACATTCATCACCCACATTGGAATTTTGTTTCTGAAAAGCAATTCCTTCTGGTTTTCGTTTTTTAATACTATGTATGAAGAAGACAGAGTTCAGAGTTTAGTTTTGTGAATGTACAGTACTTTAACCTGCACTAAAAGGTTTCTTGCATCTGCAGGAGAGTGAGAAAGGCAAGGCAGACAAGTAACCCTAAAAACTTACTATGAGACTACCAAAAGGGGCAGCTGCTTTCTGAACTGGAAGCTGAATCAAATTCATAACACCAGCATAGAAATGGGAATAGTTATATCCACTGTACACTTAAAAATTAAGAGTTTCTCTGTGGTAATCTTTTGTCCTAGAGGCTGTCTTATTGCCAACTAGGAATACATAGAAGCATTTGTCAGGTTTACAAATATGAGGATGTTTTCACTGAAGTGTTTGTCCCAGGAGAAAAATCTGTTGCATACTAACTCAAATATCAGAAGTCTTGCTGGCGAGGTAAACCCTTGAAAGAGAAAAAGAAAGGTTCCTGACTAGAAGTCTTCACGTATTTCAGTACAATAAATAACACTTTCAAAAATACACAATTGACCCTGCATGCCGTTGAGGGCGCACAGGTTTAATAAATAGATGTGAATGGCATGTTTCAAATTTGTCTTACATGAAGCAGTCTGCTAGGAAGAAGCATCAACTTGGCTTCATTCCGTAAGAAGCCCGGAACATTAGATGTAGGTGTTTGGGCAGCCCTGTCTTGGTAAAGCAGTAGGGGTTGTATCTTCCGTGGGTGAGTAGGGGGACAGCGCGGCTAACAGAATTACTACATTTTCTTCCCCAAACAACAAGCCACACGCGCGTGGACTTCGTCTTTCAAAAAGGCTGTAATTACTCGGTGAGAAAATGGAAGCAAATATAACCACAATAGGGCAGCAGCTGTCTCAAATTCAAAGTGACAATTCTGTGCTGAGAGGTTTGTGTAACACCCAAGGGTTTTCTTGTGCACAAATACATCAGTTCGCTTACGCGTATAGCCAAACGTGCTATTTTGGGCAAGATGACTGATGGAACATCCTTTATGAAGGCCCCATTTGTTTTTTGTTTCTTGGGTTTGAGGTAACATCCGTGTGTGAAAGGTCAATTTTAAAAAAACAAATCTGGAATTATTTAATGTAGAGGTGAAATGAAGGTTGACAGTTTCAACTTCTCAATTTGATTATATAAGTTGTTTGTAGAATGATGTTTAGAGGTGTACTTTATGATTTTTCTTTTATTTATTTACGGTCTTATTTATGTTCTGTTTAATATAGTTCAGTTCTGGCCATAAAAATATTTGACTTTAAGGATGCTATTGTGAAAAATATTTAGAGCTGTCTAAGGCCTTGCCGGATTAGCTGTTTCTCCTCACATGTTGAATAACTTTCAAAAAAAGTATTACTGTCTGATTTGTAAGCATGAGGTGAGGTCTAAATTAAAAGTACTGCTGGCTTCAGTTTGCAAAACTCATTTAAAAATGAGAGACTTCAACATATTCGTGCTCCTCATTTTCCAAATGCTTAAGCTGAACAAATTTATAGGCAGCTTTTAACAATCCTGGGTGTGGAGTTTTGGGGGTTTTTTTACTGATTCAGATTATTCACACTTGAAACACTCAATAGAATAAGGTAAAATAATACATACAAATAAAACCCCATCAATTTAAAATTAGAAATATTATTCTTGAAGAGGAATTTACTCTGCACAGCAGGGTATAACGAATGTAATTAGTTCTATTTCCAGGTACCAATGTCACTGCAGTTGCATATATCAGAATCTAAATATTACTGGTACAAGAATATTTAGCCAAATGAGCAAAGTTTAGCAGAAATTGTAATAGAACACAAATCAAATAATTTTAAGATTTTTTTTTTTTTTACTATTGCTATGTTTATACTGTATTAAATATCAAATGCTCAGGACTGAACTAAATATTTAATCAGGTTATATTCTGAATGTGTTTCTGTTCTAATTTTGTCTGTAAGAGTATGCAAATACATCACATAGATTAACTTGTCTCTGCACTTTCCATGTGTTTCAGTGATTGGAAAATACATTTTTTTTTAACAAAGCTCTTTTCCAGACCAGTGGTTTATTTAATTCCTTTATTGCTCTTCTGTGTCTTTATATGCTCTTTGCAGAAACAGATGGCTGCTACAGCTTTGTCACTGTAAAATCATTGCAATTTATAGAAAGTTCACATCAATCACTGACAAGTCCTAGCATAAGTTATATAGAAAGTGATTCATACACTTGAAGTTAGTTCTTTACATTCATTAAGTAAAAACTGCAATAGCAGTGAACACGGTCAGCTCTGCACTGGACAACATCTCCTGGTTCCTCAGAAATACTGGCTTTCCTTAGAGAGAGGTTGTGCAGGGATACATTCAGTCATACATTCACACGCAATGGAGAATCCTGTATTGCATGACACTGTGCCTGAGAACGTTTAGTCTACACTAGTGTAAGTGATACAGGTCCAGGGAACTTCATTCAAGGTTGTACTGTATTAGGTTTTTGTAATGCATGTTGAACTGGCAGCACAAACTGTTGCAGGACTTAAGCTAGTATTGTTTGTGGAAAAAAGACATTGTTCAAAGCAGCCCAGCGGGAGTTCTGCCATTTAAAAGAGGTCCGCTCTCCGTGCATGCCTAGAGATTAAAAATTTTATACTCGCTTATCCAAAGAAAAAAAAGACTACAAAACCAAGATCTGCAATTGATCAGATTTTGGAGAAATACAGTGGTGACTGAGATCTCCATAGCTCATTGATTAATGTAATTAAAATTGAAGGTAAGTAGTGATTAAAGGAACTATTTAGTAAGAAACAATCCCTCCCCCTGATCTCGTAAACAGTAACCTGTCTGTTCAGCAGACCTTTCTTACTGTAATGCAAAAGTAAGAAATCTGAAAACCTGGTATCTACCCTTTTTAAAGTCTTCTATTTCCTGTTTCCAGATGTTGATGGGTGTCTTGCATATCTGCCATTGCATACTGCTCTGGTAATTGACGGTCAGATGATAAGCAGATTGTGGAGAGGAGTAGAGATCCTCCTAGAATTATAAAAAATCCACCAAACCAACCACTGAACAGTGCATCCCCTATTTCCCATCTGGGCACAATCTCTGGGATGTCTTCATTCCAAAATTCCTGGATTATTGTATGGGCAACCCAAGAAACAGGGACTAAGGCCAGAACTCCAGACATCCACAGGAGTACTCCTCCAAGTAGTAACAGCTGTTTCTTTAGCTTCTGCTCTGTGTCCTCCACCTTTAGGCAGTCCAAACCAAGACTAGCGATCACAAGGCTCAGAAGTCCTAGTCCGTTTGATGTAGATACTAAAATCCTGGCGATCTTGAATTCTAGAGGCAAAGCTAGGAAAGAATCAAAATCTTTACACTGTGTTCCTCCTACGTCTTGGACTACACAGGTTTGCCAGAGTCCCATGGTCCAAAGCTCCAGCACGTTTAAGTCTAAGCTGCGATTTTTCCAGTCTGGTAAATAGTTACAGGTACCGGTTAAAATCCATCCTAGTACAGACAACACAAATCCAACTAACTGTAGCCTGTGTCTGTGGACCAAGTTCATTTCTGGCAGTCAGAAGCACTAAGTGGCTTACTTTTGTGGACACTGTTCTGCTGAATTCTTTGCCATACTGAACATGAGCAAAAGTTAAAACAATGCTTTATAAAGCATGAAATACTCCTCCCCCTCCTGCTGCTTTGTGTTGCCTGGTTCCATGTGCGGTGCTCGGGGGATTGAGCCCTGGTGTGGTAACCAGTAGCTGAAGGGTGTGGCCACAGCTGGGCTCATCTTTCATTAGTTTTGGCTTTGGTTTTTTTAAAAAAGTATATACTTTGCTTTCCATCAATCTGCTAAAGCATTACTGCAATTCTGCTAGTTTTGGCATCTCGCGGTTCGTTTTTAAATTAAGTTTTAATACCACACCTCTACTTACAGCCAATGAAGCTGTCTGCTTTGTGGCCAGTTAAGTATCATTTGTTTAAAGTCGGAGGTTACTCGTTCAGAACATGGTGCTGTTAAGTGAAAGGCGCTTAAGGAGCCTTTGGGAGGATGCCTCGATACCTGTATTGGAAGAAGATAGCCTAAGCATTTTTTAAAGCAGCATTTCGCAGCCTGGTTTTGGTGCACAAAGTATGCAGGTGCCAGAAACGCTCAGAATAACTTGTATGGGCAGCCTAATGTGCTAGACTGGGAAAACACAGCTTACTGGGCATGAAGCACCCACCCCGCAACACCCCATGCACAAAAAAGACATCTGCAAGGCGTGCTAGAATTTCAGAAATCCACAGTTTTCTTAGCAGAGCAATTTCCAAGTACACAGAAAAACAGTTTGATGCAATGCATGTATTTAGACTGTTCAGGATATGAAAACTCTCAAGTTTGTACGTCACTGCATTAGACAAGTGGAAAATTGCAACGGGGAGTCAAGCTTTGAGGCTCATTTAATCGGTTACGTATGAAAAGGAAGCATATTTTGGTTAAAAGCCAAGCTGGAAGGGAACATGCATATTCATTTTCAGGATTTTACAGCGCAGTTGAGAAAGCAAAAGCACCTTTTCTGCGCAGTCTATGAAAACTTCAGCGTTCAGCTGTGAAACAAAGTTTTAAACAGTTCTGCAGGTGAGAAAACACACCACCTTCCAATACCAGTTATGGAGAAAACAGACGTAAGTATAGGAAATCAGCTAGGTAACAAAGAGTCCTTTGAATTACTACTGGAGCAAGCTTCTGGCTTGCACTAGGGTTTGAAAAAGATAGGGCAGTCTTTCTGCACTACTTAAAACCTTCCATTTTAAGGCCTTGTTTCAGTTTCCAAGTGTTGACACTGATCTTGCTGTTCTGCTGCTGCGTAATGGACTGAAGACGGATGGACTTCAGTTGAACAGATTGTGCAATTAAGTAGGGATCCTCCCAATATAAGACAAAACCCAGCAAGCCAGCCAACAAATAACGCTTCCCCAAAATCCCACCTGGGAACAATATCTGGTATATTCGCATCCCAGAATTCCTGGACTGTGGAATGGGCAACCCAAGAAACCGGGACAATAGCTGTAATCCCCGATATCCAGAAGAGCATTCCTCCAAACAGCAACAGCCGTTTCTTTTGTTCCTGTTGTCTTTCACCAATTTTCAAACAGTCCAACCCAAATCCCGAGAGCAAGAGGCCCAAAAGCCCTGATCCATTGGAAAAAACCATCAAAATCCTAGAAATCCTGAGCTCTGGAGGCAAAGCTAGGAAAGAATCGAAGTCCTTGCACTGCATTCCCCCTTCTTCCTGGACAACACAAGCTTGCCAGAGTCCCATGGTCCAGATCTCCAGTTCATTCAGTTCCAAGTTAAGATTTTTCCACTGGGGTAGATAGGTAGTGAGGCAGGATAGGACCCATCCCACCAGAGAGAACAGCATGCCACTTAATTGCATCATTGGTCGATAGACCAAGGCCATTATAAGAGCAGAGTCCTCAAAGCTGGAGGAGGAAGGTCTCCCCAGCAGTTCTGTAACAACTGCTACCTTGAGTGATGGTGGAAGCTATGATGATTTTAGTCCTCTGCTGCCCTGAATATAAGCCCTTGCTATTAACCCTTTGTAGGCTCTGAAACACTTTTTTGTTCTTCACGAATATAAAGTTTCACATAAAGGACGAAGGACTTCACTAAACCACGAGTTAGGCTTTCCGATAAGGATTTGATCTGCTACCTTCCAATTTGCTTGGTAAAATTATATCCCAATGCCTGATGATTACAAGCCTGAGGATGAACAAAGAGGGCTCTATGACCCCTCACCCTAAAACACAACAGAAATCTTTGTGCTTCAATACGGATTAATTAGATTTTAAGTGGTGATAAAAAGTCAGCTCTGTGTGCAACAGGACTTCATTGTAATAGCTAAATTTGAGATTTCAGGGATGTAAATCAAGGCCTTGTAAAGAAAGGTAGACTGTTTGCCTATAATCTTTATTCTTAGACTTCCTCAACATACATAATGGCTTATCTTCCACTGCCCTGTTTTATGTCCCCAGCGCTCTAAAAGACGCTTTGTCAAAGATCCTTACGTTTCACATTTTCTACATTCATTTCTTTTAAAATGGGCTTTGTTTTGACAGACTCTTAAGGGGAAAAGGAGACGGGTATGGTGAAAGTACCATAGAAAATGAAATCCTAGACATCCCTCCACCATAATGAACCCAGGCAGATCATCAGCCAGCGTAAACTTTACCTGCCCCAGGACTTCAGCAACGCCACGGTAGCAGCTTACACCAGCTCAGTGTCCCCTTTCCTAGAGCCCACGTCCCAGATGGCACAGAGTGTATACGCGCAGTGTCTAACAACATTTGGCACTCAATGCTCCCAGGGCCAGGAATGCCTAGTACCTTTCTGATCAAAGCAAGATAGCGTTATGCCATTACCCCATTAGGAAACCCTGCTTTTTTCCCTGCTCTCGTGTCAGCTACACTTGTGCTTGTCTACAGGGTCAGACACAAGGAGAACATTTGTCTGCTATTCCCCTCCACAGACGTAACAGCACAGCCTGTATGGGAGGGGGCTGAGCAGTGTGAACACACGCACATGTGTATGACCCAGAGGTGTTTTCCGGTCTTTCCTGACTTCGTTTCCTAGATGCGATAATGTACTCATCTGCATATTTTAATTCTCAGTTGCTCAAAATGGGTTATCAGCTGATGGAAAAACATAAGCACTGCTTTTGAAGGGTTCCAATATCCTGAAGGGTATCATGAAGAAATTTCACAGTGAGAAGATCTCTTCTTCCTCATTTCTGTACTGAGTCTTAATTTCTAACCCTTGTGTTCTTCTGGTCACAAGCTGTGAAGAGCCAACACAAGGAAAGATGATCTATTTCTCTTTGGCTTGTGTACCAATCCCGTCCAACGGCTTACAGCTGGTCAAAAAATTACCGTGCACAAAAGCAGGAATTGCCAAGGGTATTACTGACAATACCAGGAACTAACTGATGCACGCCAGGCTCTAACTTTGGCCATCCACTAAGCAAAAGAAGACGACAAAAGACGAACCCTGCATTCATTCAAACTCCAGACTGCGTTTTCAGATCTGGCAGTGTCGTTTCTCTCCCCTTTCTGTGTACAGAGTAAGAATGCTAGTTATGGAAATCATCAGTGGGGAACGTTCAGTGAGAAACTCCACAATGCCATTTGAATAATTTGTCAAACAACTGCACTTCAGGAGTGCTTCTGCTCATCCAGGGGCTACGTACTTATCCGACTTCAGAATCACGGTTACTGCCAGACTAGTACTGGAAGCCTCTTGTGCTTCTCTTGTCTGAGAACATTTAACATTTTCTTCTCTGCTCTTAATTCCAACAGTCAATACAGTGTGAGAGCACAAGATCAGGCATGTGAAGTCCATTCATTTTGCTAATGTTAACCACAGCTGGAGCAGTATGCCAGCCTTTACATTTTAGCAATCAGAAGCATTCAGGCTGCTGCATCGGTAAGATCTGCCAATTAAGTTCTGCAACTTATTATTAACCATGCACTTAGAGCAAGAAAAGCTTCCTTACACTATCCTGTGCGAGATTATAAAAGAATCCTTGTTCTTCCGGGGGTGGGGTAAGACTTGCCTTGTCACCAGTGTCACCAGGATAGTAACAAGGTCTGGAAGGCCTTCACTTGGAACTTACCGATCTTACAAAAATCTCGGCAAACGCATAAACAAAAAAAGATCTTCCAGCTGAACTGAGATATGTAAATGCTCGGGTCAGTAACTGCCTTAGTCCTATCTCCCTTGTCCTTCTTTCCACACACACCCCCTCCATTATTTATTTCTTTCTCTCATGTCTAAAAAGATCTCATTCCCAGAATAATTTTATTTTGGTAGACTTGTGCCTCAATGGAAGGTAACATGTCAGAGCTGCTGCAAAGCCTAAGGGCTAGAATTTCTGCCCTACTGCTCAGGGTAATTTGAAACATAAATCCAGGGTGCACTGTTACATTGCGATGACAAAAAACATCTGCCGACATCTGCACAGCCCGAAACAACAGATCATCTCAAGGGGTTTCAGTGGAGGTGGCCACTGCCCCCCAAGCCGGCGGGGCAGGGAAGCTGCCTGCCAGGGACCTCCCCAGGCAGCGCCAAGGGGCCCGCGCACAAGTGAGCTGCTCCAGGACAGCTCTGCCCCTTCTTCCCCTGCTCGCCTTGACAGCCTCTGCAGCAAGAACTGTGCTTGTCGAACACAAGCTTGCCAGGAAGAAAAGGAAGAGTGGGCACAGCTATCACTGACCAGTGTGCTTCCAGGTAAGGAAGGCAAGGATGAATTTAGAGGGCTTTTGACTGGGTTTAGAGCATTTTTTTCTCCCCCCCCGCCCCCGACTTTAAAGCCTTATGTACGTAACATTCAGGGATACCATTCTACAGAGGCTTAAGGAGCTAAAATCCTCTCAGCGTACGAGGAACTGAGCTGCAGAGAAGAGAGACTTCTGGTGACTTTGCCAGCACCTGCCTCACGCAGGAGCCAGCAGAGACTCTCTGGAGCATCGGCCCCCCCGAAGCAAGGCGCTTGCCATAGACACACAGACTGGTACATCTTACACTGGCTGCTCTTGCCATCTGACTGTTTCAGCAGCCGGTTCTGTAAGACATTGAGCTTTCATACCTCTCATTACAGGCAACGCCCATGGAGAATATAGCACAGGTCTTAGTCAGGTTCCTACAGTTTCAGTAATACTGTTTAAAGCATCGGAGATCACATCATTCATTTGAAGTAACTCCAAACTTCATTTTGCAAACCGATTTCAACTAGCTTAAAGCAGAATGGGGATGGTCAGCATGCATATAACTTTATGCAGGTAAGTGCATTAAATTTTTACTCCCTCTAAAGCCATTTCAGTCTGAACACAAGGATTCTGAATCTTCTTGCAAGTAATACATGTTTTCTTAAAAAGCTTTAGCTACACTAACTCTTCTGGGAACCTCCATGGCCAGAGACAGATACACTAATACTTTACCCCCTGCAAAGAGTATTAGGGAATTGTCTTTACACAGCTCTGCAGCCCACACAATTATCCAAATGTTCCGTGTTCAGCATAAGCGGAAAGAAGTATCAGGTGCAGCACTTTGGGAGCTGATTAGGCAATTTAATCCCACAAAAGCAGTCAGTGTATGATAAGAGACTGACTCTTCTTTCAGTTCCTTCATAAGGCATAAGCACGTTCTGTTGTGGGCTTGTTTATTTTCCTCCAGCCGTTCAAAAGTGTGCCCACCTGTGACGTATAATTGTCTCAAATAACGTTCCCCAGACACTACCATAATTTTTACTGATCTGAAGATAGTCACGGAGTTCCCTAAATATTTTTTTGTTGTTCATTTCAATACCTAGTATTTTCATGAATCATTCACAGGTCTCTCTTATCTTTAAGCTCCCATCTTATAGATACATATGCAAAAGATGGAAATAAGAGCCAGTGTATAGATTTTCTATAACTGAATCTTAGTTACAGCCAGTAAACCATAGCTGCTGTCAGAAGCTGGCAAGGTATTGTCTTCAGCATCTTACTACAAGTGAGTTAATTAATTCAGCTTTGCTTTCCACCTTATTGCTTGAAGTGGAAGTTGTGGGAGTTAGCATTTTCTTACCCAACCAAGAACCCATTTCTTTGTGATGCTGAAGCATCTTTTGGTTTTGCATATCCACGTGCCCTTCAGTGAAACCAATAGAAACATCAAGCAAAGAACACAACTCATTCTGCTATCCATATTGACTTACTCTAGTCTGCATTTAAGTGAACTATGACAAAAAAAAATATTTGTATTGGCAGATGCTGAAGTTTCAAAGTGCTTCAGAGAGCATCACAGTAGAAACAGGTTGACTTCTCCCTGAATAATTATCTGTGTGTCTCTAACCACTGAGAGTCATAAACTTTGCAACAGGGTGACAGCAGGTACATTCTGGCCTGCTAACGAAGTGGACTGATATGAATTGTATTTATTTATTACTAAAGTTATTATGGTGGTTCTTCTGTTTTATTTCCTCCTTGTTTCCCTCATTGAAATTACAGTACCAAGTTAGATACAGCCTCATACAGAGCTGGAAGGGCAGATGTAGTGCTCCTGTGAGAAGTCCAGTCAAACTGACGCAACATCCACAAATACTCCATACTCCAGTGTATGAGTGACACTGGTTATTATACACCTGCTTGAACCCTAGTGCGATCCACAGCAGCGACCCTTAATTATGGAGACTTAGAGGCCCTTGCAAAAGCAGGGAAGAGAGGCAGTATGGAGAGGGGTACACCAGTGATGAAGATAATGACAATTTCCATTTGGAAGGGGAAGAGAGAATAACTTTGAAACACACACACACAGAGTTAGCTCATGGCATCATTACACTTTCATAAAACATCTAACTCAATATTTAGAGGTGATGATTTATGAGACTACATTATTTTTTCTGTATTACATCTGAAGATAGTGCCCCTCAGTGAATGCTAGGATGCTGCCAGAGCCAAGAAGTCACAAAACAAACAACTGAATTTTGTGGAGAAGTTACAGCAGAAGGGGACAGTCCAGCAGAGACAAAGCAAATCATCACAAAGGCCATATCACCTCTTCTGATCCACCCTCCCCGATGCAGGCAGAGAATACACCCCAGCAGTGCAGTTGCTGCTGATGATTTTACACTGCTGGTGCACCAGAGCTGGCATGCAGAGAGCAAGGCAAAGCTGGGGTGAGGGCAGCAGTGGAAGGTAAGGACTTGGCAAGCACATGCCACCTCAGCACCTTCTTAAGAGCCAGGAAGGGGCTGCAGAACCTTCTCACATGAGGAAAAGGCACGGCCATCGCTGGCCCTCTGAATAGGACCTCCCTCCTCAAATAGGCATATTCCCAGCTTTTCAGTATTGCAAGGACTGCCCAACCCTGCATACCTTCCCTCTTCAAACACTGGATGTAATTCATTAAGAGCCTATTATGTATGTAAAAGAAATGTACTTCTGGGAATGAAAGACCTTGCTAACAGTTTCACTTCTGTAAGATTAATCAAAAGCTTGAAATAAGATGTCATGTAGGATTCATGGCAGCTGGACAAGATCTAGAAGGGAAAAGGCACTGAAAGAGTTAAGCACAGCAAGGGGAAACTGCCTATTTCTGCTTTAGGGACTTACTCAAAAGACTGAAATGAGAGAGGATAGCTTTGCCATCATTATACTGGAAGAATAAAGAATGCTTTAAGGCTCAGTACTTCAGCCTTTGCAGCAACTTTTCCATCACCACCCCAATCCAGACTTTAAAGTGAGGGTTGACTGGGTTAGAAAATTGGCCTTATTCTTCGGGGAACTATTTTTGATGTACTGTCAATACAGCAGATTACTGTAAGTATGAAAACTCATGTCACTTGAACAGTGATTGGAATGTGTTTTCCTTGAATGATGAAAGTCTAAGAAATTAATTTCTGAGGTGTGAAATGTGTAGGCTTCTTTATCATTATCCATTCTTTATTATGAGATTCTGGTTTAATAGAGGGTTACACATACGTATTTCTATAATGCTCTTCATTTAACACCTGCAACCAATTATTATAATAAGCTTTCTCTCATTCCTTAAGACATGTTTCTTATTATCAGTAAACTTATGAGAAATTATTTGTAGTACCCAGTTGCACCTACATGGGGAATTGTTATTGCATGACAATAGGGATTACAAAGATAATACAGACTTGTTAACCATAAATTAGAAGACTGCACATACCTTTTAACATCAAGCTAGCCAGAGTGTGAAATGAGCCATGAGAATTTCTGACAAGTGCAAGAAGTGAGGGGTGCCTGTGGCGTTTTGCTTATCTACCATAATTGAGATTTGGGGAGAAGGGAGAAAAGCAGCTGAACAAATTTACTGTAGTCATTTGAAATATGATTGTTCTTCAGATTCTACTGGGCTAAAGTGTTTTAGTGTTTTACCTTTTAAGGTGCAGGGAGCTAATATATGCAGAAAGGGAATGTCTTTCCTAGCAAGCAACTGTTCTCTCCAACGTTGCAGATCTTTTCGGCTTAAAAAAAAGAAAAAAAACCAAAAACCAGCAGCTTTTTTTCCATCCCAGGATTTAAATATCCCCCCTCAACCAAAATCTAAGCAAGCTTAAAGAGTTCATGACATCCTGTCATTAACAGATTAAACCATTAACACTTGTCAGTATTAGTAAACTTAAACACCTTACTGTCATCTTCTGTCATACTCATCCCCACCCCTTCTCTCTACTCCCTCTCACCTTCCCTACTTTATATCAGAAAAAGCTAAAAGGCCTCTATCTATTTGGGTTCCTTCAGGGGGGCAGTGAAGAGGGAGTCAAGTAGAGACGCCTATGTGGCTACTCCCAAGAAAGGGATGAGTGCACGGAGGGAAGGAGGAACAGCAGTTTCCTCCCTTCACTTTCACCTGGTCCCCATACTGATTGTGGCCACCCAGCAGCATCCTTGGATGTCAAATACTGCCTGCAGAGGTGAAAAGGATGATGCACAGAATCCACTAACACATCTAATGCATGATGTATTGCAAAATATGGTATAGCCGAGATGAGCAAGACTGCAGGAGTTCTGATTAATTCTGCATCAGTAGATTGAGATAATGCCTGCTCATGTTCAGTATCAACCCAGAGAGAGAGAACTGCTGAAGACTTCTATTATCATGCCTCGCAATAGTTATGTGATAGTTATTTCTGTTTTAACTAATTGATGATGACTGCATATTGGAAAGGTACTAAGCATCTTCTGCGAAGTATCACATGCTTTCTAAACACACTTGCATGGAGGTGAGGGCTACCTCCGTACCATGGATTCAAACATTTAAACAGAGAATGCTTTATCCTAAAGGAAAGACAGTGAAGAGGCTTAGGTTCTGACAGCAAGAAAACAATTGTGAAGATGATTACAATTGGTATTTCCCAATATAAAGATAACCGGTGTTGACTTGAGCAGACATCTGCTTTGAATTCTTTGGTCAGTCACAAGAGCCAACTTTTTCTTTTACATAGTACCCAGCAGGAGATACTGGGAAAGTGACTCTTCTACAAGTCTTTGTATTATTTTGTACAAAATCCCACGTAGACAAAAGGTAGCAACTGCATAAGTTAGAGGAATGTACAAAGACAATGCAGACATACTTATTATTAAGCTTGGTATACATTTGCAAAGCTACATTCACTAATACAAGAATGGCAGTAGTAGGCCAGGCCAAGCCAAAAGTTTATCTAGCCCAGCAGGAAAAGAATATAATGACATGATAAGGATAGATTCATATTGTCTCCATCCTATAGTTTAAAGATCCCTGAACCTAGACTTTAAGTCTATATCATCATGTTTAGTAGCCTGTGATGGACCCTTCCTCTGTGAATTTGGCCCTAAAGCACACACTTGCTGCATCCAGAGCACCTGACAACAGTTAACTTCACAGTTTAATTTTGCCTTGCATCATTTTAGCTCCTGTAATTATAAACTTGCTGCTAGATCATTTTAACTACTAGTCCCTGGTTCTTATGTGATGTTCACTGTTCTTCCTAATTCACTATCTCAAAACTATTCTTTTTGGTATATAATCCTTTAATATCCTTATGCAGAGGTCTTGTCCATGCTAAAAGATCCTAGCTTATTATATATATACACAATTCTTTCTAAACAGATGAAAGAGCGGTGATCTCTCTTGTGGTGATCCTACCTTCCCACTGTCAGGGTTCAATACAGTGTGCATGCTATCATTCCGTAAGAGAATTAATGTGGGAAAATAAACCTCTCTTCTTTCACACCATTACCATCATGATAATCATAGTTATGTTCCTGTTCACCATACACTTTAGGACAAAAAAAATGTCATTAAAATGTTTCCTGAAGTTGGAAACATCGTGAACAGCACCATCTTGTTGGTTTATTAGTATGTTGGTGTCTGCATGTTAACATTTTGGGAAAATAAGAACTCTAGCCTAAGAAATAAAATGGAAAAAATGAATTCTCTCAGCAGTAGTCTGCTTGAAATCTAGTATCTTCCACTATAAGATATGATCTAAAAATGGGTACTTTTTTTTTTAAATAGGAAGGATACGCTCCCAAGTGGATGTACAAATGAGTTTCCTGTAATATTCTGCCAGATGCACAGATGGCATGAGATTAGCAAAGTGCTCCTGGCACCAAGTGCATGATGATTTTCATAAAGTATAGGTTCAGTGGTTGGGAATAATGCATCTGTATTCATGTGAAAATCCTTTATGCTACATCATATTATCATGCTTTCTCTTTACCTAATTATCACTTCTCTGCAGGACAACGATCACAGAATTTGCTGCTATTGTGGTAGAGGGAAAAATGGGGCATTGTATCCCTCAAGGAGTGCAAGTGAACTTCTCTGTCTGACCCATATGTCCAGTTACACAAACCATAAACCACAGAAACACCACTGACAGCAGGGCGCAGAAATATCTTTAACCTGGGGAGTTTCCCCACAAAGGTGGAATAAAATTACATGTAGTTTCCACGTAAATTGAAAGAAGCATTAAAAACCATATTTGTCCATCTTTTTCTTACAAGACAAAATAAAACAAACCTAGACTAATAGACAGTTTTCTTTAAAAATCTCTGCTGACAGAAAAAACACAGCATTCCTAAGCAATCTGTTCTAATGAAGCACTGGAATACAGATCGTATTTCCTAAGGCCATATTCTTGTTCTCTGCTTTTGTCCTCTTTTCTTAAGCAATAGCACCTAGTGGTTAATGTCACAGAGGTGGGCATTGTCTGCCCTCTTACAAACAACATTCCTCTTGTGGCAATCCCTAAAAGGAAGTAGCTTTTTGGTGGTGGTGGTGATGCCAGCATTAAATCACATTCACTTTATGTTTTGCTATAGTTTTGAATTCTGGTATGATGTTCATGTTCCTTGCAGCACACACATACATACTCTGTCTGCTGATGATGCTGACAGGAGAAGGACCTTTCCCAGCTCCTAGCACACATATGGAAGAAGATGGGGGCTGACAGGCATTTCTCTTCCTCTACTCCCTGCTAGATCTGACAGAACATGTAGGCATCCCTCCACGTAGCCCTGACAGAAGAGCCTTTGTCTCTCACCTCTGCAAGTGTTTTGCTTTCAGAAACATTTGATCGCTGAGCTCCCTGCTGAACTCTTATTACATCTCCACAAACGCAAGAGAGAGGCAGCCTTTTTCACATTTCTGAATCAGAATCAAACTAGGTCCAAATTGTGAAAGGCTGGAAGTGGGGTGGCTTGAGGAAAGGGAGGGAAAAGGATATAGCTTGGGAACATCTTGTTAAGCCTGGAGCTCAGTTCCTAAATATTGTGCCCACATGAGGCATAGTGCATACCAGAACAAAAGGTGAGTCAGTGTGTAGCTTTGGCACTTTCTCCCTCTTAATTACAGAACAGTCGCATCTCTTGGATTATTTTCTAGGGCACAGAAAACATTAGCGTGCTTAAATCATCCCACAGCTACCACACAGAACATTTGCCTTTCTTGTCACCAGACCATGTTCCACAAAACACAGAAAATAAACTGGCTTCTCAGACTTGCACAGGAAAACACACTTCTATCTCCATTTGATCTGGGGTAGCCCAGGCTGCAAAGCCAGCAATCCTCATGGGGCTGAGGAGACCAGCCGCAACGAAACCAGCTGGAGGAGGGAACAGCTTTTATCAGCACAGAGCAGTAGTGCTGCTCACACCCCTGAACTCCCAACTCAACGGATCTTCTGACCCACTGTTGACTACGGACCTAAATTATTTGTGCAAGAACAGGAAAAATGGGCCAGGGAGAAGTTTGGGAGCACTCATGGTGAAAAGGTAACAAAAATCCTGTCTCCTATGCCTTTTGGGTGATTTAGCTTTCCGTATCAGAGAACAGCAGGAGCGAAAATACACTGTGGGAGCCTAGAAGTGACCTAAACAACCAGTAACAGAGAAAAAGATGTTGGAGTGTGATGGAAGGAAGATACTCAAGTTGCAGTAGAAGGACCTACAGTGTCAAGTACTGTAGCACAGCCTGGGACTGCCACAATCCCCAATGCCAGCTGGAACAGGAATTAAGGGCAGAAATGAATGACTCTTGCAAATGAAACAGGAGCTACTGATGCATAATTTGGGAGTTTCCAACAGCTCAGGGAAGAAGCAGTAGATGATAGAAAGCTGAGAGCTGCCTACTAACATTTCAGCAGTACAGGCAAGAAAGATTTACAATCAGCTGGGCAAACTGGGACAAGAAGCATTCTTTGAGAGTATGCCTCACAAAAATGCTATAAACTAAGGCATATAAAGATCTTTAAAATGCTACTTATAAGTATTAGATAATTCATATATAAAACTTGAGACTCTGCACTGCCATGAGCATCTGATACAGATAAAAACCTAATTTGTAAAGGCATATCTAGGGCCCTGATGGCAAAACATAAAATAATTTAGATCATAAAGCAAAAAAATCCCATTGTTAGAATTCGGTATGAGAAGCAGTCAAGGAGGTGGGCTGTCCCAGGGTTCAAAAGGCAGTTTGTAACTAAATACATCTTGAACTCTCTTTGACTACCTTGCTTTACTTTGTTCTTAAATGGGGGTGGAAGTGGGGTGGGGAATCAGTTATTTACAAGACCTCAAAGAGTTTCAGCTGAAAACACACTGACAGCCCGAACAGTAAGAAAAGTTTTCTGTTGCCCAGACACACACAGGTCAGGCCAAATCGAAGAAGGTGCATCAAGAGCACAGACTACAGCCGTACACCAAAGCACTGCTTAGCCAGTATCCTATTTCTGTCAGGGACTGGTAGTAGCTGATAGAGAAGAGCAGAACAGGGCAAGCAGATAGTGCCATTTCCTCAATATCCCTTCCAGCTTCCACCTAAATGCAGGTCAGGGGCTTCCTATGTCTAGATAGGGTGCTGTCTTGGCATTCAATGGACCTACACTGTTCTCTCGTCATTTTGTCCAAGCACTTGCTGAAATCATGTTCAGCTACAAAAAACTTCTCATCTCGGGCCAAGCCTACAGAAAACTCTTGCCAGTGAAATCAGTGTTAGCTTGTGGTGAAAGCTGGTACGTTCCCCCTTTTTCAAAATCAGCACCTAAATACGTTTTTTTGCTTGTACAGCTGACTCCTTTTTGAGGGAGTAAAATATATTAGACAACAAGACATAATAGAAGGGTTTTCTAGTTCAGATATTCTAGTAAGCCTATTCTAGCCTTTAGAAAAATAGCCAGATGACACAAATATATATTTAATAGTGCCTGTAGAATTTAAACATTTAAATATAAATATGCATATTCCTTTTGGTATTTCATTTCTTAAAAAAAAAAAAAAAAAAAAAAAAAAAACCTTTCCC
>VZTL01038004.1:52191-93668 GCA_013400535.1 Scopus umbretta | reverse complement strand
GGTTTTGTTTGTTTGTTTAAAGGAGGTTCCATTTCATCAGTTCTTTTGTAATTCAGTAATGGCACAGAACTTTCAGCTCTCTAAGTATGGCTTCCTGCAGTTTATAGGAATGGAAATAGCAATCACCTTTGTCTAGCATATACCCCTCTGGTTAATGTCATCGTTCTTACTAAAAACTTAGGTAAAGGATCTTCAAGCCATATCTACATTAGCCTTGATTCCTAACCAGGCCTTGCTATAAAATGCCCTGTATGGCTTTCATCTTTTCTTGCTCTGGTAGATGGAGGAGAAGGTTCATATTTAACCTAGGATCCCAATGTAAAAAAAAAAAAAAAAAAAGTTAGGGGTTTAGGGAAAGAATATTAGTATTTGTGCTTGTATGAAATAGACCTTCTATTTGACTGACTGACTATACAAAAAAACTGTAATGTTGGTTTTGATGGGTGTGCAAAGTGTTGGAATATGGATTATAAGGCAACTGTACAGTTGTCAAAAGATCAGATGTGTACATGAAGTGTTTGTGGAATCTGATATTTGAACAAGTTCTAGTGATGCCATACATCTACTTGCAGGCACTGAGATGCATATTTTGTTTTCCAGGTACTTGCCTCCAGAGTGTTTTGTAGTTGGCAAAGAGCCACCAAAGATTTCTAATAAGGTTGACGTATGGTCAGTCGGAGTGATCTTTTTCCAATGCCTTTATGGTAGAAAGGTAAGGAAAAAATTGTTTGAAAAGCTTAGAGTTTTAGTCCAAATGCCTGTTTCCAGTAGACTCTGAATTACAGTCATAAAGACATGAATCTATGTGGAAAATTACTTGTGCTGCTTTTTGGTGGCATGCATTGATATTGCAAGAAATGCAGAAAATCTTGACTGAAACTTTTTGATTTACAGAATGGTTAGCATTTTGTATTAACACTGCAATAACTTACTATAGCATAAATATTTATGAAATCAAAGTAGTTGGATAACTCTCCTGAAGAAAATCATGTACTTATTTTTCAGCCATTTGGCCACAATCAATCACAGCAAGATATCTTACAAGAAAATACAATATTAAAAGCCACAGAAGTTCAGTTCCCTGTCAAACCTGTTGTAAGCAATGAAGCCAAGGTAACTTTTCGTATGATCTCTGAGTAACAGCTAAAACATTCATCATAAAGGATTCAACTGTAAAATTGCTGTTAACTTAATGCTGTGGGATGTAGTAACTAAATGTGGAGGGAAACATACTGGAGAACTAATATTCTGATGGTTTTATTTAAGCAAACTCATTCTGGGACTTCTCAAAATTACGTACTTCAAAGCGAGACTGTATATGCATTCCAGAAATTTGCAAGTGGTTTTAAAGTAGGCCGCCTCAAAAATTGTCTGCTTTGCTTTTTCCCAGAGGACCTTATGTGTCTTGCTCAGGCTGCCTCATTAGAAGTTCTTGTGAAATACTTCTGGTAACAGTAACAAGGTCTTTCTGAAAATAGTGAATGTTATTCTCTGCATCCTTATTGGCATGAAGAACTGTTTGGCTACCAAATACCTGGAGGATATGCCTGCTAACACTCTTCCCCTTGAAAGGTCATAGTATGTGTGTATTAACTCAAAGCTGACTTTAGAAAAACAAATTCTTAAGATTAAGAATCTATAAGATATGTTGATGCTGATTCAGGAAATAAGACTGCCAAAATAGTTGATCTGCCACGAAGGTGTGGATGGCAATGTTTCCTGTATTTAAAAATCTTATTTTGAAACATCTGTAGTATCTAACTCATCTTGACAGACTAGCTATTCAGAAACAGATGAAGGTGGTTTCCTAAATGATTGCTGCTGTGAGCATTCGTAACACAAGTCCTATTCTGTGAATATAGAAGAAAACTTTATATATGTCCATCTTGTTCATGAAACTGTCCCAATTTTTGAAAGGTATATTCATGGCTACATGCAGTAAAGATGTGCTCGTTTTAAAAAAATGCCAAGATAGTAGAATGCCTATTCAGGTTTCAGCAACTAATTAAATATACTTAGATTTGGGACACAAGCTGCAAAAAATTTAGGAGTGTTAAGATTTAGCTTCTAAAGATTAAAAGGAAAGAAAACCTATTTCTAGAGGTTGTAACTTCCCAAGAAAATAACTCTTTTTTTGGGTACTGCTGTTACAATTTGTGGTATATTTCTGTTGGTTCTATTTTCTAAAAGTAGTGAGCGAGTTGCAGTTAAGGGTATGAAAATTTGGTTGAAGAATTTTAGTTTGTCCTGGGTTTTCTGTTTTGTTTAGTTTTTTGTTTGCTGTTTTTGTTTTTTCACCCCCACTGTTGAATGCAGTTGACAAATACGCATCATATAACTGATAACATTACATGTTAACAGTTTATATCCCTGTCTTTTAACTTTGCATTTCTTTGTCATTAGTAGTTTATTTATATAGAGGATGTCAGGAAAGAGTAGACAGTTCAGCTTGGAGAACTGGCAGCTTATTTTATGTTCTCTGTGCATTCCGTGTTCTGCTTTTTTGTTTGAAAGACTAAAATAAATTTTCAGTGTTCTCCACTCTTACTAACATTGTCACGATAGCTGTAAGAGAGAGGGAGAAATTACTCTCTGGTGGAAAAGCTATAAAACAATTTCAGACTAACTTGTAAATTCAGACCATTTATGATGACTGTGTAGCATCCAAATTGTCTTTCAGATTTATAGGCCTGGCGGCTGGAAAAGGACAGCTTGTAAACTGAAATTCTGATTTGGAAAACATGGAGATGAAACAAATATGGAACCTGAAATGACATTGTTAGTTAGTTTTCAGACTGTAACTGTCCTTTGATCCTCCTCACTTTTTCCTATTTCATACGGTGTTCTCCTTTGCATCGCAGTAACGTGTCTACAGTGCCACAGAAGCATGAAGTATTTTACAAACAACTTAGACACAAACTGTTACTCTGAGGATCTTGCAAACAACTCTTAACAATTCATTTGTTATGAAGGATTTATTGTGAAGAATTTGATTAAAGTCTGTAATGTCCAAGAACATGTGAATATATATTAACAGATGTGCATGTTTTTTATTTGGTACCTTGTTCATGCTGGATATGTAAATGATAGAAGTAAATTCTAGCAGGATTCTTTGGAACTTGTATCACAGATTTTTTTCCTTTAATCTCCAGTTTTTAATTGGAGCACAGAACAAACAGCTGAACAGATTTATCATAGAAAAGATACGTAATTCTTCTAAATTAAGTTCTAAATTAAGTAATGATGTGCTAATCAGTTCTGTAGCAATAATAAGGATTTTCTGTCATTAATGTTGAAGTCCAAGCTCTCAGGAGACCAAATGTTCTGTGTATGCTAGACATAAAACTCGACAGTAACTTTCAGCACAAAATGATTGGCAGACATTGTATGGACCTAAATGTAGGATAACATAGTGTCCCAGGACCAGTCCTGAAGCTTGCTACAGAATTTTTCAATGGATTAGATATTTTTAAGCGGATGGGATTGAGTTTTTTCTGGGAAAGGAGTTCCAGCTAGGCAGTGGTTTCTTAAATAGTCCATTGAACATGCCTATTGAACATGCCAACCACCGTTGTCAGATTTCACATTTTGCTCTATTCCGTCATGGCACATGTGGT
Source organism: Scopus umbretta (assembly GCA_013400535.1). Lineage (NCBI taxonomy): Eukaryota > Metazoa > Chordata > Aves > Pelecaniformes > Scopidae > Scopus > Scopus umbretta. Next base: position 90,051 of record VZTL01038004.1, on the reverse strand, counting down.
AATGCCTGCTTTCAAAGGTCAGCTGAAGCGTTGAAATTCTGTCCCTGCATCTTCCATCTACTCTTCATCTACCGCACAGCTGGATGGTTTTAGAAGCTCCGTGGAGCTCATTTCTACTTTTTCAGTCCTCTGACATTTGCTTCTGGTTTTTACTAAGCTGTTCAGGGATAACACATGCAGAATTCTAATTGCATGAGATGCTAATGTTTTACTTGTAAATATAGTTCCTAAACATGGAAATACATGTTTGAAGTGTGATTATTTGAAGCCAGTTAATTTGCTGATTTTTTTTTTTCTTCTGTGACTTTACATTTTTTCATTGGACACAGTAGTAAAATGTTAAACTGTCATTTGAATTAAATTACATAAGAACAAGAATTTGTTTCGAAACCAGTTTTTCCAGGAGGACATGCGTATTTGCTTGTAAGCAGAAGTAATTATTTGGAATGGCATTGTAACTTTTTACATTTCTTTTCTAGGCCTTTATCAGACGCTGTTTAGCATACCGAAAAGAGGATAGATTTGATGTCCACCAGCTGGCTAATGATCCTTATCTTCTCCCCCATATGAGGAGATCAAATTCTTCAGGAAACTTGCATATGACTGGGCTAGCAGCATCCCCTACACCACCTACTTCAAGCATTATTTCATACTGAAATTTCTCCAACCGAGGAATGGCATGATACCTTTGTGTAGTTTCCAGATGCAGACTTGAGCTTGAAAGCATTTGAGTGTTTTTACACAGGACAAGTTTGATAACTGTGTTTTCAGACTGAAGTCCTCCTACATAGTGTCATTTGTATGATTGGAATGGATCATGGACTGTGAATAAATGTACCCTTCTGACAAATACCTTTAAACATTGAAGGATGACACTGCCTGTTACACACTAACAGGTATACTGTGTTTAAGACTGAAGAAAAGGTTTTTAGTTTTTTTTCTGGGGAACATTGTAAATAATCTTTTTAATACTTAAAGTACATTTGGTTGATACTGGAAAGTTCTAACATGAAGGGTAGTTTTTCATTATTTACATAAAAAAGGGTAGTGAGCAAATTTGAAAACACAGGAAAAATTCCGTGCCTGGTTATAAACTAAACAAACTGCCATCTTTCCAAGACATTGTTCTTTTGAAACCAAAGTAAGGAGTGTGAGACGGTCAAAGATACATTCTGTATCAGATTCCTCAGATAAAATTGTAGTATTTTATTTGGCAACTCAGGCTTGTACCTCCAAAAATGTGGTGGTGTTTCACTGAATTTAGATTGGAAGGGTGATAAGGAATTCCTGGTACTTAATTCTCAAATAGATTGCTAATTTTGAAATCAGGTCAATTTTCTAAAAATACTATACTTGCTGTCGTATTGAAACTTTCCAGACTTCTGATAAAGGCAAGCAACAGTATGAAACCAAATGCAAACAGGTCGTGTATAATGTTCTATGCAGGAATAATGATAAATTCCCTTCTAGCTCTATTGTAAATTGTTGTACAGATGTCACATTTTCAGTTAAATTTCAGCAACTTATTCCTGTACAAATGTTTAAAGTATGGCTTTTTCTAATTGGATATTGTATTTTTTTTAAGTCTCCCTCAAGGCGCTTTTAATTGCTGCTAAATGACGTTGCTTTTACTTTTGCAAAAGAATCAAATGATGACCTCCTTAAGGTGCAAGTCAACTGTACGTTATAGAGAGATTAAGAGTAGGTAATTCATTAACAACAATCAAGGCATGTAAAACAGGTCTCTGTTGGCAATATACAGTACAGTTCTTCAAGTCAGTTTATTGCGTTCTCAACCTGCAGAGCGCGTTGATACTAGGTGTAGAAGTTGCTCATGGTTATTCTCTATTTCTGGAAGTTCCTATCAACAAGGAAATGTTTCTTGTGGCTTGTACAGATATTTTAAAATGTGAAACATTTTCTAACTGCCTTGTATGGTAGAAACTTGTTTTTCAAAACAGTGTATCTCTCTCCCATTCACTATTCTTTTTACTGTCCCATTCTTGATGCTGAGTACCTATATGTAATTTTGTCCATGTTGCAGAAAAAGGAGGCTGTATTACCACAGGTTTTCAGTTAGTATTGTACAGTTAAACTGTTGCTCTTGTTTCTGATGTTGCAAGCCATTTTGTTTTCATTGTATATAAAGAAACATTAACTGTCTCTTTAAGATGCTGCTGAAATTGTAGAGAATGTAGCCAAAACAGTAATAAACAATGACAGTTGAAATTTCAAGGTTTTCATTGTGAGTTTTTGCATTTCAAGGAAGGGCAAATCAGCTAACCATATCACTGAGCTACACATAGCTATTCAAAGCAAACTATTTAATTACAAACAAAAGGCTAACAGTAGAATAATTAATTTAAGTAACATTGGAGGTGGAAGGGGAAGATTCCATGAAACTTAAAACATCTGTCATAATGAAGTAACCAATACATCGTTTCACAGAAATTTAAAGTATTTCAATGGGTCCATCTAGAATTCTTCAACTGTGGAATAAAAGTATCTCAGAATAAAATTAGACTCAAATAGTGACTCTTCCTGCCTTATATTACGCCACAGTATGGGGACTGCATCCTTTTCACCCTCTACAGCATGAGACGGAGCACAGGGTTCAAGGAGAATGTGCCATAGCTGTAGGCTCACGTTAGATTTCATTCCTTCTTATTCTGCATGTGTCAATATCAGAAGTTAAATCAAAGAATGTTTTGCCTAAGGAAAAGATGTAGGATTGTGTTAACTGTATTTTTAGTTATCTGGAATGTATTATGGTTACCCCTAGTAAAGGCAAGTTTGGCAATATATTAGAGAACTACTTAAGTAACTGGAAGTCTTACAGCTACCTAAAAATAAGGGGGTTTATGCATCGCACTACTTATGTACAGACTTGTTTTTCCTGTTGTTAGCATCTGGGAATAGGCTGTTGTGGCTGAATACATGGCACTTTACAAATAGACATTTCTGAAGCCTAAGCAAAGTTTCATATAGAAATACATGAAAGGAGAGTCACCATCTTATCTTTTGAATCAAAGTTGTGAGGTTTTTACCTCCAATATACACAGTTGTGTTTGTGTTGGCACCTTGCAGTACTATTGATAAAAGTTTTGTATCCCCGCATGGAGTCATTCTGTGGTCACAAGAAGACATTGGAATTAGTGTGTTTGGTGCCTGGTATTCAGCAATTTGTGCTTTGGATAGAAGTGCCCTTGAGGCTGAGCCTAGAAGCCTGAATTACTGCTGCTTGTGGAGGAACGCTGATCCACTCCTAGGTAATCCATGCGTCAGTTGTTCAGTCTGTATTTCATGTACATCTTACTAATTTAATCACGTGTCATCCATCACTAGATTTCCTAAGCTCTCTCCTCATTTAGCAGCAGGTAGAAAAAAGAATGAAGTTAAACTTCCATCAGGCAGTTTTTAATGAACCTTGGAAGTAAAAGGCTTCCTTTACTTTAATTCATAAATACTTCAAAATTTCTGCATTTACTGGAAAATGCTAAAATATAATTAGAAAAAACCTATGCACGAAACAGGGGTGACTATAACAGAAGTTCTGCACTTCTAACTATCATTGTAGTGCTACAGGTCATTGCAGCCAGAGTTAATGGTTGGCTTGTTTCTGGAAAATAACCATGTTTTGGCACTATTTTATTTTATTTACGTTTGCACTGAAGTTGTTCAGATTTCAATGTGGAACATTATTCACCCTTAGCTTGGTCTGCGCTAGTTGATGGAATACTGTTTTCATGGAGGCTAGTTAATATTCTCATTTTCTAAAAAGTGCTTTAAACACTTGCAAGAAGACTGCAAGGGCATCGCGTCGCTGGCTGGCTGCCCGAGTGCTATTGGCCCCACGGACTGTGGCTCTGAGCAAACCGCTGCGTAATTAGAGAGGCTTTCAAAAGCCCACAAAGCCGCGAGCCCTCTCGGTATGCGAGTCACGGGTGCGCGAGGTGCCGAGCCGCTGCCCAGGGGTGCTCTGTGCCGCTGGGACCCTGCGCGGCCGCCGGGGGCTGCCGATGACGGCCGAAGCGGGTGGCTGGCTAAGGTGTGTTTTAAAATAAGCAAGCCCTGGAAAGGAAAGCGTGCCCTGGGATTTGTAGCATCCCGGGTGCTCCTGCTCCAGCTTTGACGTCTTGCCGAACATGAGGAAACCACAGGTCTGAGCCAGGGCCACCCAGCCTGGCCAGGCCTGTCTTCTCCATCCCACAGCATTCCCAGCCAGACAGCGCATGGCACATCCAGTTTGAGGAGTGGATGCAGGTCCTCCACAAGGTTGCTGCTCCAGTCTTGTTCCGGATTTCAGCTCTGCTGCGGCTGAAGCTGCTCCTGTCATGGCACAGAGGAGCTGCGGCAGCTATGGGGCCCTGGCTGGGTAGGAGGTGGCAGCCACCCCCTCCTCACCTGTCACCATGTTCTCTACAGAGGGCTGGAACAGTGAGGGACACTGCTGGGGGGAATGGAGCCGCCAGGAAGGGTGAGAGGTGTTTCTGGGACATTTATTTCTCTTCAAAGAGTCCCTGGGACTTGCTAGTCTTCTCCAGAAGTGGGAGATAGCATTGAGAAGGGGGGCTGGGGAGCCTGGCCCAGTGAGGGGGCCTAGGCAGGGTGTCAGGGCAGGGACGGCCTCAAAATTTGGAGGCAGAGTGGCAAGAGAGTCTCCCAATTTCCGTGTCTAAAACACTTCAGTCTCACAAGTGCTGTTGCGTTTTAAAAATATTTTTTCTACGTATCAACTGCTGTCAGAGGGAGGACCCTGGTTTTGCAGGTGAGGGCTGCCTGGCAGCATGGGCTGACAGTGTTTCACTGTCATGGTCTCACGCTGTGGACTGCCAGCCTGCCATGTCTGTCTGCTGCCACATCACTGGGGCCAGGGCGCTGTCATTTCCACAGTCCCAGCACAATCCTGCAATGGGCTTTGGGGTGTAAGTATCTCTCCTGAGGCCTGGAGCATACCTGGCTCCAGGCAGCCATGGATTGTAGAATTGAGGACTGTGTTGTGTTTGTAGGAAAGGTAAGACTGCAAATGTTTTCAGAGAGATAATGAATAATCCAGCACTTTCATGTATCTGTGACCACAGATAGATTAAAGGAGTCGAATAAAATAAACAGAGCTCCCTCTGAGTCACCAGCCTGGGGGCCTGGTGTTACATACCTACCGCCTGAGGCAGATGTGTTTCCAGGTGCCCTTTCTGCAAACAAAGCAGGTTTCACTTGGTCCTCAATGCTTACTAGGCAAGGATGCCTGAAAAACTCTCTAGCCTCTTCCAGCACCCAAGTTTGGCTCAAGTTTACTTATATCCTGACAAATTTGTCCACCTTATTCTTAATGATGCCCATCAGTGGAGGCTGCATTACTTATCCAAGCAAGCTACTCCAGTTTCATCCTAGCATCCAGTCTTTTTTGCTGCTTATTAAGCCTATTATTTCCAGTCCTATGCACTATGGCATGAAGAACAGCTCCCTACTATGTGTGGTACACGAGCCTTGCTTTCTGTGTAGCCTCTATGTATTTCAGTTTGAACTTCATGCATGCTTCTTGAGTCTCCTTTGGAGTTATTATCATCCTCTGGACTAGTGAGGTTCTTGGGTTATTTATTTCAGATATTCAACTCCTAACAGAATGTTAGGAAAACTCTTGCTGTTGAAGAAATGAATTTTTTTCTATTTTGCTCTCAGTGAGTCACCTTGTGATCTTTTCATTGTGCAATGTTTCCCAAGCCAGTAAAATTCTGTGCATAAACCAAGGGAAAATGCTTTCCCTAGAAATCTCATTTTGTATCTAGTGTCTCTAGAGCTAATCAGGTATCATTAAGTAATTACATGATATTTGAATTTCAGAATCCCCTTGGGGAAATCTGTGGGTATCTTCTTCTGTGCATCATTAAAACACATGTGGGGACTTTCTGTTTAAAAAGTGATAGAGCTCAAAAGTCACATTTGCTATATTCTTAGAAGATGTGCTACCGTCACGTCAGCTAGCAAAGTAAGGTGTTTTCTTGCTCTTGTGTGGAAGCTATGCCATGGCATCCAGCAGAGCACAACTCTGCAGCCCAGTGAAACAAGTGTTTCCTGGTAAGAGAATGCCATGGCCTCAGCCCCAAGCCATGAGCCCAGTACCATTTCTGTAGTTTGGCAGTTGTACTTTCAGTGTAAAAGGCATAAGCAGTCCCTAGACAGCACCCTTGCATTTGCTGTTACTCTTGGGAAACCCGTTTACGCATACACAGGGTTTGAATCAGTTTTGTGGGTGGCCTGGGGTTGTGGCTTCCTGTTATGTTTAGTATCGATGCACACGAGGGTTGTGTAATTGCTCCCTTCACTGAGACTGGAAGGACAGTCCTTAGCAGAGTCACCTATAGCTCAAAGAGGTATAAGCATGATCCAGTGCTTAGAAGTGCCTGTCAGTACCTTGCTGACTCCATATCCTAGTTTATTTCTGATGTTGAAATTCTGAAATATTTATAGTTCAGGAGAGAAGGAAAGGAGTCTTTATGCACTCTCAAACCAGCTTCTTCTAAATATTGTTCAATAATAGGGAACTATGATAGTTTAAAAAATCAGTTGTACGTGGCTTTATGAAAGGCAGTATATTATGTTAAATATATTGATTGTGTGTACAAGCATAGTTCTGAGGGTTTTTTTTATGATTCTAGCTAAAGGGATAAAAGTGCCACACGCATCTACGAGTTCATGGCTTGTATATAATATATGCAAAGATGATATTTCAGATTTTAGTACTCCTACGTAGGATCTGGCAATATGTCTCCTATTGCCCAAATGCCTTTTAACCTGAATTTATACATTGTCTATACACCTTTCACTGCAATGGCATAACTGGAACTGGGGCTTGCAGAGAAGGAGACTCTACAATGCTTAAATATGCAATTGAGTTTGTGGATTAAAAAAAATAAAGCCAGGACATGAAAAACAGAAACTTGAAAAAAGTTTGTTGTAGAAGACGGTTTGTATGGGGTTTTCTCCTCATATGAGTAGGTCTTCTTTTCTTTCATCTGAATTGCTTTCAGACAGCATAGTCCTTTGATACCCTCTGGTAATTTCTGTGTGTTGTTACAGTTTTTCTCTCCGTACCCCCAGTCCTCTCATCATGCTCCAGATGTCCAAAGCCATGCTTTGGCTTTCCTCCCTGCAGGTACAGCGTGATGATTAGCAGTTGGTGCAAGCTGACTTCCAGCCACCCAGTGCTTCAGCACACAATACAAATCTGATGTGCAGCTGGGTGTCATGAAATGATGTGCTAGGCAGCTGAAAGGTGGCAGTGGCTTTGGGGTGACATGTATGTCTTCACTTGCTTAGTGGTTCTTAGGCAGTGGCACCACTTCTACACATGTGTCAGCATGCAAAGTGGTACTCAGGGCTGGGAGGTAGGCAGTGAACCAGAAGTGGAGCAAACACATGTGCAGCTTTTCTTCAGGTCCATATTCCAAAATCTCAGTTTCTTTATTACACAGTAGTTACAGTGATGAAGACCAGGACATCTTTCTTCTTTTTCCATGCACTGCAGCCTTTAGACAGCCTTCCTGAACCTTACCAGCTTTCACTGTCCAGTGATATTATGAGTGTATTGGAAGTCTGTAGTTCAAAGGAAGCCGTAAAGTTGCAGTCTTGTGTCCTCTGCTACTGCACATATGTGTACCCAGAGCAGCAGAGGGTCAAGTTATGGAGACTGTGTGTTGAAGTAGTGTCTGTACCCTCCTCATGGCTTTGCCTTCCCTTTTCCTTCCCCAGCTATGCTGACATATGTGATACTGATAACCAACCTTGTGCCCTCTTCCCTTTCTCAGAGCTGTGCATGGACTTTTCCCTCCTGGGGGACGAAAGGCAAGTATCTGATCTTTCACATTTAGACCCACTGCTCCTAATTTGAACTCAAGTAAGAGACGGTGTGGGGTCTGCCAGACCCCAGCGTTTGTATGGTCTCAGACATATCAGGAGATCCAAGTGCCTCTTCCAGCCCTCAGAAGTCGGTCTTGCAACTTCTAGAACAGCTGGGCTGGTGCTGCATCCTGGAGTGCTCCAACATGTCATTGTGCAGCCATATTCCACTATTTATGGCGGACACATTCCTGAAACACACAATTGGTAGCAATTGGATGGATAGCAAACGTCCCTGTAAGAATCAGTGTAATAGAGGGGTGATGTGTGCAAGGCCTTGAGGAATACTATCTGAATACACAGGGATGTATTTTGTAGCATGAGCCCTTTCTTATTCATATCCCAGTAACGCTTCCAGAAAAGAGTTGTCAATGGTGTGAATGCAAGACAAAGAGAGAAGAGATGGTTTCTTGTGTCTTAACCTGTTGGGACATGCTTATGACTTTAGCAGGTCTGGAAGGAAAGCTGGAAAAGGGAACTGACTCCCCATTAGCACTGGTGAGAGCTGCCATACGGTCACATACACGGAGCTGACAGCGAGAAGGTGCAGCTTCTTTCCTTCTCTGAGGTTTGTCCTTCTAAACAGCCACATGAAGAGTTATTGCACAGCTTTGCACATTTGCATCTGCATAATGGAAAACTTTCTTCATGACAAAAATAATCACCCTAACTAGTGCACAAATGGTTCTTTTCAGGCTTGCAGCTGTGGCTCAGTGGCAGCTGGCAGAGCTCCCATCACCAATTTGAGCACTGGAATACCTTCCCTGCATGCCCCTCTATTGCAAGCCAGGTAAGTAACATATTAGTTGGCAAACTACACATGAGCACTTGCCCACAGCGAATTTGGAGCATCTTATTCCATCGGGTAAATGTCAGCTCACGTACATTTATATGGTACCACAAAATCCTCATGTTGCTTGTAGGGTTACATAAGGATGTATCAGATGCTGAGCCTGATCTCATAAATTGTCTTAGAGCTGTCAGATGTCAGGACAATTTTATTACTGAGCTCAAACACATTCCAATCTAACAAATTAGCATATCATAAAGGTTATTATCCTATCACCCAATTAACAAAACCCATACAGATAAACAGAAGAATTTACCCTTTATCATCTGTCAGAATTCCTGTGTTTTTAATGAACCTCATGCTTTTCCACTTATATTAATACCTTAATATATTGGTAAAATGAAAACCTTAATATATAGGTAGCACGTTAAACAAAACATGGTCCTAATGGTGAAAACTGTAAAGATTGGGGTTTTTCTCTGATCTCAGAGACCACTGAGAGGCATTACGTTGAGATAGCTTTTCTATTTTGGGGCATGCTTTGATGTGCTCTGTTAACATCAGGCAGCAATGTGAAGGCCTCTTTATTTTATTCAGTGAGTCAGGTCATGTTTTTCTCCTTTTGGGTTTTGCAAATGATCACTTAGGTTGCAAAAGATTTTTGCTAGTCTTGTGCCTGAGGCATCTCTCTGGGGCACAAAGATCATGGAGAAAAGCCAGTATGAGCCATTCCTATTTGAAATTGGGGAAAAGCAAGTAGGAGTCAGCTAGGCAAGGCTCCAGATGGATGGTGTGACTTGAGAGGACACTTCAGCTGTGCTCACTTAGATAACCTGATGTATGCCAGAACACTTTCAGACTTAGCCACTATGTACTGGGTGGATATAAGGTGAATTGCTATAATAGTAGTGGCTAAGTTTTACATTGTGTTTCATATTCACAGATACAGAAAGCAAGGCTAGGGCACAAGGGGAAAAGTAGCAGTGTCTGAACCATCACAACTTTAAAAGCAGTACTTTGCTGCTCAGAAATTGGCCTCGTCCAAAAATCAGGGAGGTACATCAAAACTCATCTTGCCACCATCAGACATACTTGCCAGCAGCCCAGGGGAAAAGAAAGCACACAGTTTCCCAGCGCCCACTAGATGGCAAAGCAACGTGCTGTATTCAGACTGCTAAACATCTACTTTACCTGTCTGCACCTCACACTGGTGTGACACACAGCTTGGGCATAGCAATATCAGAGCAGTGGATGCTGTGACTGAGCGGTCAGGACTGCTCATCCTTCTGGGATATTGGACCAGGGCTTCTCTGTCTCCTGCAGGCAGAGGATTTAAATACTAATGATGCTAATTTTCCCAGAAATTGGCATGGGGTAATCAGTATTTGCTAGCATTTGGCTGTACCTGGCTAGCTATTGATTCAACAGATACTAAGAGAAAAGTGTTTCTCTTACACCTTATGTAAAGCAGGGAGGAATAGCTTGTAGCAAAGGGTGGAGGAAAACTTACCGGTTTATACAATCCATCTGACTTGGAGCAGGAGTCTTGAAATAAGAATCAAAGCTTCCAGAGTGAAGCTTGACTTCTATTTGTAGTTCACAGCAGTACTGAATTGTAGTGTTTGGGAAAAGGATCTGTAAGAGAACTTCAACAATTCTGAATTTTGCCTCCTCAATTTTTGTGTTAAACCCTAGCCTGTTATTAAGAAACTTCAGACTTTTAGGTGCTCAAGTACTATAATGATGACTATAAAATGCATTGATTGATACCTAATAGTTTGAAGCAAGATTCACAGAGTATAGTTATAATTGAAAATGGCTGGAAATATTGTAATTCAGCTCTTCTTCTCTCTGCTCTGGACTTTATTCTTATTACTGACATTCTTGTCATTTGAAATGACACAATCATAACTCAGAAGCCTTTTAAAGTATCATTTTATTAATTTCAAGTCACACATTCCCTTGTGATGGTCACTGCTTATGATTTCTAACACGTTATTCATAGGGCATTGTGCTGATAAAGGTGAATTAATGATAGGAGGTAGTCCCAAACTAATTTCTAATATGGTGAAAGAAATAGTGATAGCTACTGCAATATATTGTAGTAGGAAGAGAGTTTTTCACTTAAAAAATATAATGTAGCAGTTACTAATCCTAACAGCATGGCTGTTGTGTTTTAGGGCAATTAAGCATCTTTTTACCATTAAAGATTTTGTTGTATTTTTGACCCAAGACAAATGTCTCGTGAAAATTATCAGAGTGCTTCACATAAGTTGATTCCATTAGGGTGTGGTTGTAAGTTAGAAGTTTCTATCATCTTAATAATTAAAAATATTGTTTTTCACTCACTTGTGTGTCTGGAGGGAAAAATGCTATTTTATAGCTACTGGACTAAAGTCAGAAAAGGTGTGAGAGCGATGATGCTCTTGGTCTTGGTCCAGGTTTTAATACCACTCAGTTTTACATTCCTAGCTGGAGGTGTGGTTTTTGCCATCAATGTAAGCCAACCCTGGGCTCACCACCGAGCCCTTCACACCCACAGCCTCCCTTGCCTCCAGACCAACGACCACACAGCTATGTGCCACATCTCATCAGCTGGCTGGCCTGGGTCAAAACGCAGCACTCTTTTTGGCTGGGTTACTTCTCAGCCAGGACTGAGAGTTGACCCAAGGCCCCGAGCAGCCACACGAGTGGAGGCACCAGAGCTGAGAAGTGGATGTGAGCACCGGTCGGCATAGGGAGCAGGGGGAGAGACACATCTGGAAATGGCAGCATCTTAGCTTGCTGCAAAACAGGGCTTCACTTTCAGCTCAGTCTGCCCTACTGCCTGGCTGTGCTTCCTCTAGAGCTCCTGGCAGAATAGAGGTTTCCCTGGAGGCAGCTTACCCTCACAGTTGGGCTTTGGTGCCCTGACTTTCCCTCAGGAGGAGCACCTCTCTTAATAGGGGCAGTTGGCTGGCTACCCTACCAGTATTCTCAAATTTTCATTGTGTGGCCATCTTGCCAGAGATTCTCTTCTTCCCTCCACAGTTGCACAAATAACTTCCTTCTCCAGGCATGATCCAACAGTGTGCTGTATCCAGCTGAAACAACAGGGGGAAATTCAGACACAATGCAATAAAGCAACTGGAATTTGTTTGTCATAAACCCCAAGGGCATGTTCTCATTAAAGCAATGAGTTGTATCCAGCAGTTATGTTCTTTCATGTTTGCATTAAACCCCTCTAAACTGCCAGAGATTAGAGTCTGCTTTCAGTGTTGTCTGTGGGCCTCTGCTCGGTTTGACAGGGAGGAAACTTTTCAGCAAGGGCCTGGAACAAAGAGCATTCCTCCACACTACAGCTGTTAATCCTGCCCTTGCAGGTGGCATACTAGCTTCATTCACTGACCAAAATCAGTCATGTTAAGAGGAGGGCGGGGGATGAGGAGAGATTATCTCTCACCTGACAGACAGCAAACAGGAGAGGTGTTCTGCAGCAGCAGGCAAACCACCAGTAGGAGATGTAGGAAACATCCCCCTGCAAGTCACCACCACTTCCCGTGGGGCCCTCAAGTAGCTGGTTAGTTTAGTGTTTCTTTTGTGCCATCACACAAATACTTGACCAAGCCAATGCTTTTTTTTAGCATATGAGAGAGACCTAGCATACACCCCATGCTGGTCCGTGCTGTCTGCTTGAGGGATTACAAAGAACCTACATTTCCAAGAAACAACAATGATTACGGCAGCCACCTCAGTGATCTGGGTGCTACCAGCATTTAAGCACTCAGTGCCATTTCTGCATAATTATCTGTAGAGAGTAGGAGTTACAAAAACCCTTTTTTAAACATACCCTGACTAATCTAATGTAGGAAGAACCTGTTGTTCTAATTATCCCATATCCCATGGGCATGAAAGTGATTATTCCTGTAGGTCCTGCATGAATTCAAGCATCTGAAGCTCATATTTAATACTGCATCTATGTTTACTATCCTTTGGACACCCAAAGCTGAACCTACACTGAGCATCAGGTGCCTTTGCGCACTGTGACTAAGCAATTACATCTGTTCTTGGCACATATGTACTAATCCAGGATGCAAATGTAAAATGTTTTCATATGTTCAATAAATTTGTAGTTTTGAGGGTAGTAAAATTCTCACTCAATTAATTGTCTTTATATGTGGTTAGATTAATTAATAGTATTTCTGAGTCAAACAAAACCACTGATAAAGGATTAGCAAAGACTGGTGCCATGCTAGGCAGCATGTTTGCACTCACTGCACTTTTAGAAATTAGGATGATGTTTTGGAAATCTTTGTCTTAGATAGGTCTTCTTAACACTGTGAATTTCTAACCAGAGTTGGAAGGGAAAAAGGGTGTTTGCTTCTCTCCTCCATGCTGAACTGCCCCATTCCATCCTTTTAGCATTGCCCGGTGCAGAAATACTTGTTTAAACACCACCTTTCTCAAACTGGGGAGATTCCCTTGGTGATGTTTTGGACAGGTACATTGTACATAGTCCCAGAGTAGGCTTCCTCTCGGTGAGCAGAGAACTGCATCTGACGACATTTCTCCAGGGAGTGAGGGAGTGGGTCACCTGTCTTTCTCAGCTGAATCCCTTGGTAGAAGACCCAGATTTAGAGGGGCTTTCTAGAATCCTGCTGAAATCTATTAGTAATTGGGCTGAGTCAGATAGTTAGAAATAATATTTGTTACCAGGTTTGTAGCGATAAACTGGTAAAGAGGATAAAGTTAATCCCTAAGAGGCACAGATTCCGTCAAGTGCTTGACCAAGACTGAGGAGATAAGACTCAAATGCCTCCCAACTTTGATGGTTTGCATTTCAAGAGATAGGTACGTAGGTAGGTAGGTAGGTAGATAGATAGATAGATAGACAGATAGATAGATAGATAGATAGATAGATAGATAGATAGTAGATGGATAGACAGACAGAAATATACATCCATTAATATATACACACATGCATATTGAAAAGATACTGCCTGTGCCTTATTAAGAGTATAGGACCCTGTACCAAAGACTCCACATGTTCACACAGACCCAGCACAGGAAACTGAGAAGTCAGCTGAGAACTCTGGACTCTCACAGCAATGCAAATATCAAACATAAGCTATTGCTTAACCAACATTTTCCACTTCTAAGGGGTGAAGTGTCAGCATCTTCTTTATTTATGACTCAAGCAGACAGGTCCTTAAAACTGTTGGTCTTACAGGAGAGAGAAGTATTAGCTACGGAGAGGATTACAACAGTGGAAGCAAACACTTGCCCTTGTAAATTCTTATGAACTATATTTAGAATTTAAATCCAAGCATAATTAAACAGTGCTAATGAGACAGAGGGACTTATCTTCATTTAGCGTATAATTGGTATCACTGATTTCCTCATTCATTTTTTCCTAGTTTTAAAGCCTTCTTGTTCCAGTGAGATTCGATGGAAAAAGTTACCCTGCAGAGAGAAAGTATCTGGCCTGGAGCTTAAATTCAGCTGGAAGCCTTTTAAGGGATGCAGCTTTCTTGATAGCATCAATAACTGACAGCAAAGACACCTGTGAATGTGTAGCCAACAGTCAAGCAAGCACTCTTTTTGCAGTGTACCCTTGAAAAAAAAAAAGCCATTTCACACAGTATTACAAAGACCATAATGGGGAAGAAAAGCTCACCTTACTTCTAGTGAGGGAAGCAAAACACGGTAAGAGTTTTAATATTTGTAGGCATATAATCCACTACCATCAACTGAGGTTTGAATTCCTTCTCAAAACATTCTCCAATCCAGGAATGTGAAGCTTGCACGGGAACTCTTGGTGAATTTTGTGGTGTGCATACTGTGTCAGGTCAGGGTGGAAGGTGGTAATGATCGTGCCCAGCCTTAGCAGCTCTGAGCCCATAGCAGCCTTTTACAGCTCTGCTCCAATAGCTGATTTTATTGCTGAGCAAGGACAACAGCTACCTGCAGCAGCAGGGGCTGGACAGTTTTTTTGACCTAGTCAAAGCCAATAGATAATTGGGTGCAATAGGCAATGTCAAGTTTACCAAAACCCCATTTTTCTTTTCAGTTGTGTCTTTGGTTGGACTCAGGCTCCTTTTTATTATGTACTACTGGTTCAAATGGATACAGATGTTTGGAGGGTTTCGTCCACATCTGTTGCTGCAAACTGCAGCAAAATCAGCTGTTTCCTAAGAGGTAGCACAATAATGACTATGACTCTACATTTCAGTGCTGCCATGCGTGCCAGGGTGCTTGTGCTTACTGGCTGACAAAGGTGCTCAAAAGCATCATTCATTCAAGACTTTGCTGTGCTTCACATCCTAGTGGGAGTGCTTGCAGCCAGCTGGAATCTGTTCTCAGTGACTGCCTGTAGAATGAAGATTCTCCAAACCCTCCTCCCTCCATAGTGACCACTGCTAACTAAATGCCCGTCCATCCACTGAGCCAAACCAGTTCAAAGAGGAGCACTACAGTGTCTGTGAGCAGGCTCTGCTGGATACGAAGAGGGAAGAGTGAGATGAATCCCACAAAACAGCAAATGTTTTTCATCTTGCTCCAGTAATTCAGTACAGGCTTATTCTTTGGGTTGCTGAACCCAAGACTTTGTTTTGTCCTTTTCTGGAAGGGGATTTGAACACTTCCCTGCTAAGTCTGTTACGCAGATTAATCTGAGCCATAGGAATTATTAGAAGCATTTGGTCTAAAGTTCCCTTTGCTCAGTTTCACTGGACCACTCTGACTCTATCACCTGCAGTAAATACCCCTCCCTCTTTTTGAGGCTGCCTCTTTTGACCACTTAGGGCTCTGTTGTTAGGAGGTGAGACTTGCAGCTGTCCTTCCCCTTCATCACTGCTTAGCTGAGCTATTCGGTCAGCCCACTGGCTACTCATTCATAGTCAATAATACTGGCTTTAACTTTCCAGGGGAACAAATCATTCTAGAAGTTTTTCCACACCCCCAAAAATATCTTAATCTGCTTATATATTTCACAGAATGGCATGTCTGGCCATGTTGCTTTTTCACATTAATAGTTCAAGTGCTCAAGCACTTAAGACTGCCTTGTGGTTGAACAGCAATGAGAAATGCCATTGGTAACCAGAAGAACTGAGGGCAGCAGCAAGTACAGCTACTCCATTTGCGAGCAGTCCAGAGCCACAACCACTTGTCCCTGGAGCCTGGCTGAAAAGATGCCCTTTTTCAAAAGCAAGATTTCGCTCTGAGCGAGCTGTGAAACAGAGGTCCTGACTGGCTATGGCTGTAAAAAAATCCCACAGGGCTCAAAGTGAGTGAAGTCTTATCAAATTTGAAGAGTCTGTCAGTCCCTTCTGCTGCCTTAAACATAATTTTCAATTCTATTCCTTTTTAACTATCTTAGCGTAACTGCTGGGGAGTCCCACTGTCAGGATTAAACAGATGTTTTATTTCCTGCCAAAGGTGGGTGAAATAATAATCACCAGCTCTGCCTCATTGGCTGCCATGTGGTCTGGAAAGGCGCCGTATGCCCAGCACTCGGAGACTGCTGCAGTCTGGAGGCTGAGGGCATTATTTATTATTTGCCTAATCAATTTAAATACTGTCTTTCTTTCAGAAAGCACATTTCTAGTGTTCATAAGGAGGTATGTACAGGATTTATCAAACACCCTGTTTAAACAGCCAATATCCCCCTTGCACAGCACACAGGGCTAGAAGCAAAGAACTTGCACTTGAAACTGCACTGTGCCCATGAGCTGTTCTCAGCATCACAAGCAGACATATAGGTTGTTCAAGTTCGGCCCTATGTGCGATAATAACAGCTTTCTATTACTCTTAATCTTTTTTAAGAGTTCTCCTTGAAGAGAGCGCGGTGCCTCTCCTCCAGCAGGCAAAAGGTGTGAGTGCGAGTGAGCTGCTTGTTGCTAACCTGCCTCTTGAAAACTGCTGCTGTGCCTTCACAGTGACAGGATGTGGTGTCTTGAATGTCAGGTGCAGGGCAATGTCTGCGGGTGCTCTCTCCCACCAGCTGACTCGTGATCCTCCCTCTTCCACCAAAGCCGCGGAGCTCTGAGGCGGAGCACTGGCTGTGGCTGAGAGGGCATGATCAGGGTGTGCAGAGCACACTAGGCAGTGGATATGGGTGCTGACTTTTGCTCCTTTCTTGGAAGGTCCAAGAAGTAGTTCAAAAAGCGTGGGCACTCCCTGTGGGAGGATGGCAAATGAGGAGTCCTAGGCAAGAGGTGACAGTATGACGACTCTGCTCTGTGGAGTAGCCAAGCAAAGTGCCAAATGCAGTGATTAGTAAGGAGAAAGCCATATGGCTTCTATCCTTTAACAGCTCTCTTTCAGCATCTCTCTTCCTATAAACCACAAGAAATCCCCCTGTGTTTTTAAGAACCCTTTCTCGCCTTTCTGAATGATACTACAAGGCCACATCTAGAAATGGCATGGGGAGTAAGGTGAAGAGAGAAAAAGGGGAGGAAGATGCTATAGTAGACAAGAATCTGAGATGCCTTCAGGTCTTACCTTGAAATACTATCTCTGTAGTGCGAGATACAGCAGCAGCCACCAAGGCAGCAAGTCCTTTAGAGAAGGGGTTAGTAATGTACTTATTGAGAAATGTGTTGAGTTGTCAAAGGCAGAAGTTTGTAGGCTGACAGGTAGGCATTGTGATGAGAGGATTCTAGGCTGAAGCAAGTACTGCTGCAAGTTGGTGAGAGACTCTGAAGCAGACTATGCTTATACTGATCTCCAGCAACATGAATCTGCCAGGTAAGGATGCATGAGCATGCCTCCATATGAGTGACGTATGGCAGTTTCCAAGGAGCATTTGAAAAATATTTGGTTCAGTTCTTCAAAGCTCTTGATATGTCACCCCAAATTCCTCAAAGTCTTCCACTCCTTTATGATGTGTACTTTTAGACTAAAAATATTCAGGAGCACAGCGCAATCCAGAGGAACATTATTTTTGTTACTTTTTTTGTAGTTAGGAATGAAAACAGTCAAGAAGTGCCTTAGGAACAGTAGTAAGTTCCTTTTCATTATTAAACAGTTAGTGCCCCGAGAGCAAGTGTGGGCTTTTGGGTTTTTTTGGTCTTCTCTCTGAATAGGTGTTACTAGTAAGATGGTTAAGAAATCTCCTTCAAGTAAAAAAAACCATAACCTTGAAACAAAAGGTAATTGTTTTACAAATTCAGCCATTTCCAGTGCCCAGCATGTTATTTGGCAATACACAGACTTCCAGTTGGTTTCTATTTCCTTAGCAGTTGCAGTTGTTCTCTGAAAGGGTTTTACCCAAGCACTGTTTATATGTACAAAAACATCTCCTATTGTGAGACTTCTGAGTCTTAGTAGTGTCACTGCCTGGGACCACACTTGTTCTGTTCCCTGTTTCATGTGAACACAAAGTCACCTGAGGGCATAAACAGTGTTGTGAAATAGCTTCTCATATCTTTTCTTACAGTTCTAGCTTTTAACATCGTAGTTGATAAAACTTGACTGATGCCTAGTAACTGTTAATACTGAGGTGCTTACAAAAATTTCAACTTTTGTCTCCAAGTTCTAATGTTTCTTAAATAAGTTGCACTATTTCTCTGAGCTAGCTTCAGTTCCCAGATTCTTTCTTTAAATTGTTTAAGCGCTGCCTGATGGTATGTGCCAATCCAAGCACACGGTATGTGCACAGCTCCAAGCCCATACAGTGGGTACATAGAAACGCCAGGATGAGAGGTTTGAAAGCTTCATTTTGTTTTTAAAGGAGACTATTTTGAAGACTGAAAGCCCAGAACTTCAAGGGAAATCAGCTTGAAGGATAAGGGTGAGATGGTAGCAAGATGGTCACTGCTAAGTCTTAGCTACTGAACTCTCTGTATGCACACTCTCTCTCCCCGCAGTGCAAAGAACTAGAAGCTATTTCTCCTTGTACCAGGTGAGAATGTAGTGGTGTTGGCTGAAGATTTGTTATTTGGGCTATTGTTCATTTAGGAGCAAGAACACTGAAATGAGCTGTTTGTTCTTGAAAGCTGTCAGCAGAGGATGTTGGCTGATAAATTGAGAGGGCTGGGAAGAGATGTCTTTAGGGAGCAGGATCCAGGCAGTGCTATCAATGTCCTTTCTGCACATCAGAAGGTCCAGACAAGTCTACCCTCAGTAACCCCCATTACATCCAGCACCCTTTGTCAAATGTAAAGCTCATAGCTCTGCATTGCTTTTGCTAATATAATTTTCTATGGCAGGACTTTCTTACCTAACTAGCAAGCCTATGTCAACTATAGGCTTTGTGGCTTGAGTTCATCACTCATGTTTCCTTTTTTTCGTTTCTGTTGGGGTTTCATAGCTTACCTAAGCTGCAAGGGCCATGAATAAAGTACATGAATATGCACCCACTTGCTGGCAGAGTAAACAGCTCTCAGACAAGAGGACTGTTATTAAAATGGGTTGTTTTGTTGGCAGAAGTGGCTTTCGCTGTTGCCATGGGTTGCCCAAGGTGAGCCTGACCTCTGTGGTCTCTGAACCTCTCTCTTGTGGGTGAGCTGAGCAACACTGGAATGCAGCTTTTAAGATGTATTAACTGTGAACCTAACACAGGAAACTGTTCGGAGAGAGTAAAAACACTACACTGCACAACTAAGGATGAAACATACCTTTTGATCCCATAGGATAAAAGTTCCAAGGCTGAGAATGTGATTATTTGATAGGGCTGTAGTCAGCTTGTCAGTGCAGAGCAATGTTTGCAGCCTCCTCTTAGGGCAAATTCTGCCTTTCCAGGTGCAAGGAAGAGTACTGGAGAGGCAGGTATGTGGCTGATGGACAGAGACAGGACTGCGCCTTCCTGCTGTGAGTGAGGTAGCAAAACCATGCACCCCACCTAACCCTTCTCAGCCAGAGCAGGTCTCTACATGCCAGGTCTGTGGCCTTTGAACTCTAAGCCTTGAAGCAGTTTAGCATGCCAAGTATGTCATAGCACAAAACCAGCGCTTCAGTACTAACTTGCAACTGAAATAACGTGCAAAGTCTGTTCCTAAGAAACACCAGTAATCCACCCAAGTGAATTTCCGATTTGCTAGCTGCACCCTGGCAACATAATGTATTCACAAGGCCTAAGGATAAACATGAATTGAGGCTTCTGGAAAAGGATGCATTTGTTCCTTGCTCAGATTACAACCTCTCTTGCTACCATCTGCAAATCTCTTAGATATTCTGTAAAATGGCAGATTACTGTGTTTTAACTCTTCCGCCAGGGCTGCAGGGGCCGAACTGTTGGAGATTCACCTAAGCTAAATGAAGTTTTCTGTTTGATTGGGGTGGTGGGCTGTTTGTTTGGGGTTTTTTTGAGATTGGTTCTCGCACTTTGTCACTTTAAAACTATTCTATGGTAGGTGCTGGCTTCCCATTACACCACAGCTAAAAAAAAAGTTTCTACCACAGATGTTACAGGCAAATCAGTTTGAAGATTTTTGCTTTCTGAGCTAAAGTTACTACTAGAAGGTGTAGCACAGTGCAAGACACTGTGTGCTCGGCTGCGCAAATATGCATTAAGCCATTGGCACTACCATGAAGAATGTACAGAGCAGGACTACACAGCATGACTTAGTTATGAAATACAAACACAAATGAAGAAACATTTTTGCAGTCTGATTCTTGCCTACCATTACAGGATTCAAATCTAAAATGAGACATTCTAGGTGTCTAAGTCCAAGCGATGAACCAAAGAATCGGAGCTTGGTGCCAGTGGGCCCTCCATGGTAGGGAGTGATTGCAAGCACATTTGACTAGTACAGACAAAGCCTGTGCATAATTGAGGAAGACAGGGCGCCACGATCAAACATCACTGATCCTTATCCTCTTCAACTTAATTCCATAATCAGCACTTACATCACTGAGAGACTGGAAATATTACCCAGGCCTCTCCTTCAGCATTATGGTATCTCAAACGAGTCTCTGCCTGTAAGGATCTGCTTTCTTCACAACAAAGTTTCACCCTGCCCCGTGGTTAGCTTGGCTTAAGTCAGCAAACTGCCAGCAAAATTCTGGAATTTAGAAATGGCTTAAACTCAGCCCATTTCTGCCTTTGAATCAGTTGGTTTTACAGTTATCTGCGATTCCGTAAAATACTATCATTCAGCATCCAGCTGGCATCCATTTGACTACAGTTGCTGCTGGGGGGGCGGTGGGCAGGAACCAACAAACCACCCTCATTGCTGAGCCTAATCCCATAAATTCAGCAAAAAGAAGCTATTGCACGCCATCTTGTGGCCCTGAACAGCTATTTCCCGGGAAAAAAAAGGTAGGCGCTCCAGTTGCAACAGGGAGGTTTAATATTGGACAGGATTTATTTAAAAGATGGCTGTCAGGGGCTCAGAAACAGCCCAGTATATGACCCTGCCAAAGCTGTGAAACGTTCACCACTAAAGCTCTGTCCACACTCCTGCCTTGACCATGCAGCCTCAGCAGCTCTTTCCTGGAGCAGCAGCAGAGCCTCAAGCTGCAAAATGCACCTCTTCAGTATGTGCTCACGGTTGCTCGAACAGAGCTGTAGAAGCCCAGCACTCACAACAAACATACAGACCACTGAACACTACTGCCCCCAGAGCAGCCTTTGGTGGAGCAGGAAAATACCTTATTCATTTTATAGTGTGTCACACACATATTAATCATTCTTAATTATATGCAAGGCTGGGGACGTTCATGGTACATCTGTCTTCTTGTCTGCTGTCAGTACTTGTTAAAGAACTCCATGTGTCAATGTTTTAAATAAAGCTAATATGCCTATTCATAACCATTCACTAGCAGCTGAATACATGAACTTATGGAAACAAGGTCACCATCGGCTGTCAGATCCTTGGTGTATCTTAAGTCCTTATCCCTCCTTACTCTCTTTTTTGGGGAAAATGTAAGTCATTAAGAGACCTTTGCCAGCAGTGATTAAGGTACAATTTCATTAAATCTAGTTGAGGGAATTACAAAACAGGGTCAGAGTGCAATAGGATAACTTCAAGGTCCTTGCTTCTATTTTAAGTGATAAGTTTCTGACTTCTCAATATTTATGACTTTTTAGCTGGGAGATTACAGCTTAAAACCTACACCACTGCATCAACTTCAAATTTGAAGTCATGTTATCTTCAGCAGAATTGCTGATGGTTACACTTAAACACTGCCTTACTTCCACTGCTCTCATACCTATCAAAAGGCTGGATCTAAAAAGTCAGCAACAAGGGACCTTAAAATAGCTAATAGAAGTGCATGACTTCAGACTAAGCATCTTATTTTGTCCGCTACTAGAGACAACCGCGCAACACCTACAGAAGTTTGCAGCTTGCTGTTGGAAAGCACAGAAACATGCCAGCTAACTTCAGATGTTACTCCAAAGGACACTGTGCCATACTGCAAGAACAAAAAGAAACCTACCCAAGAATGCTAGTTCAAAGCATCTAATTACAATCAGCAATTGCTCTAAATTCAGAATGTGACAAAACTTCTGTTTCTACTGTTCTTGGGTTAGATAAGGAAATGATGAGGACTCTAGTTGTGGAAGCACGTGAGGAAGTTACAGGGAAGACTGTTAGACCTGTGAGGCTTTATGAAACTCCATACTAACAGACTTCCTTTGTATACAGCAAAAAAAAAAGAGGGTACATCCTTCTTCTCATGTCAAGGTTTAATTCTGAGGTATGTGACAGTGGATTTACAAAGGTAAATCAAAAATACATTGAGAAAGTGAGCCCCCTATCTAACAAGGCAGAAGGCTTTCACACTCCAAGCAGCTGAGAAACCACTCACAGTGTGGAAAGCGTATTTGGGGTCTGCCTTTGACACTGGCTTTTGACACAACAGGTGATGAGGAAATGCTAGGCAGTGGGGCAGAGGAAAGACAAATACTTAAGTGATAAAGATGAGACAGGACAAAGGTACTAGATAATGTCTCAAAGAATTACTTCAAGTGGAAGCAGTTACGATCAGCAGTTAGATGCAACTACTATTCCAAACAGTGATCAGGCATGCTACATTGCCAAAAGGGATAACGTAGCCGTTGAGACAGGCTTTAGCTCCAGCCTGCTGCTGATATGGCTGAAGTTTGCATATGCTGATAGCTAACACGTATAAATGAAATCCCAGTAGTACAGAAGGACTGGAGTAGTACAGAAGACTTTTCCACATCAACTGTACCCGATACCAGGAACGAAGGCTATGACCTGGAGTACAGCACACAAACCAGTTTATACAAGTGTATAATCTACAGTTAACCTACAATTTTCATCCTGAACATCAATTTTAAAAGCCAAGTATGAATCATATGCAGGCAGATTTCATGACTCATTGCTGCAACGGATCTAACCGCTAAGTGCTGATCCTGCCTGCCGTTAAGAAGTCTGGCATTCCCTCTTGGATCCATTCCTCTGGAGGGGAGCCCTTTCATGGATCTGTGCTAGAGAGCGTTGAGCTAAACAGGGTTAAATGAGAATTTAAGCATTAAACAAATAAATGTGCTATTTTGTCAGACAAAGGATAAAATTCCAGGAATTTATTGCTGTATGTATGCTTAATCCATTAACTTGTCTCACAGTAGTCATGAAGTGCCAAATTGTGTGCTACATGTAACATTTCCTGTATTCCCTTCCAAATGCCATTTTACAGTGGGCGTATGAAAAAACGCAGCAGCAGTCACAAAACATGGCTTGAGCATCTCTTAAGAGCTTAAAATAAAGATCTGTGTACAAGCTGAATAACGAGATGTCAGTTAACAGGTCACTCAGCAACTTTAATAGAAATATCTTCAGGTGGAAGTTTTGCAGTGTTAAAATTTACAACTCAGACTAACATTCTCATCCCCGCTGCAGTAACAAGATACTTGCAAAGAACAAGAACTATGGTACGTAAATGTCACACGCAAGAACTGCTTCATTTCTATCAGAAGCAAAAATTGCTAATTATAAGCAAGGACAGGCCTAGCAGGCTAAGGCTGTCAGCCTATATTAAAAACATATACCTCCGAGTTTGGCAGTGGAATTCTATTTACCACCTTGATTTTTTTTTTTTTGGTTACATACAAGTACTCTTCCTCCCCTCCCACCACACATACTTTATAAACCCCCTTTTATTTTTATTATACCTCCATATTATTTACAGGACTCCTAAAGATTAAGTACAAACTAGTATGAAATTAATGATAGCTTGCTCTTCAAATATGTATCCCATGGCTAAATAAATACCAAGCCAATCCAACCCAGTGATCTGGAGTTACGATTCAGAAGCTTGTGTATCTGTGACTCCAGATGTTTTCTCATTAACTGTAGAGGATTCACTTGATCTGTCAACAATAGTTGCCTTAGAAGTTGGGGTAGCGCTATCCAAACTGAGCGTAGAGGTCTGTTCTACATTTACGGTAGTGCCAGGGTCGACGGAAAAGCTTCCGGCTTGAGTAATGGAGGGAAGCAAATCTGTAGGCACTGTAGATGCCTCTGTGACCAGAGGAAGCAGAGGAACACATTTGGGTGGCATTGATAGAGGTGTTATTCCCATTAAATTCAGAGGCGGCAAGGAAGGAAGGGGTGGCAAACCTAAGGAGAAAGAAAAAAAGAAAAAAAAAAACCAAAAAACAAAAAAACCACAAAGGCAGTGAGCTGCTGCATACCCCAGACAGACCTGGAGAGATTCTCTGTTTGCTTAAATTTTTACCTTGTCTAATCTCCTATTTACTCTTAGAGAGGAAGAAGCTTTTTGAACCTAGTGTAAGCGCGATACATGCGCAGTACTAACTCAGCAGACTAGTTTCAAGCCTGATATTTTTCAGATTTCAAACTTGAAGAACCAGAATAAACTCAAATTTGCTTCTACCTCCCCAGAGGACTAGGTATTTAATGCATTAAGACTGATGATTAGATTTTTCTGGCATTCACTGAAACCGCAAAGAAACAAGTAGTTAACAAGAACATTACTCCATGTAAGCTTCCAGTTTCTTTTTGCTTGCTCTATGTGTACCTTCAGCAGTTTTGTTTTATTCAAAACCATAAACCTAGTATTAGTTTGTACTTCTGGCATTCAGTCAGGGTGCTTCGATCTCCTCATCTAGCATACAAGGCAACACCTCATATTTTCTCCTACCCATAAGACTATATACTTTCATTCTTGGCACAATCACTTTTGAGATCATAAATCAGGTAATATAAGATGAAACAACTAAATACAGGCACAGGTTTAGAATTAGTTTATCTAAAGATATATTCCTTGTCTACCTAATCTGGGCACTTTTGTCAACTCCCATCTCAGGCAAACATTCAATTTATCCTCTTCAGGACTCCACCAGACGGCTCTAAATGAGAGTGTCAAGGATCATCAAGGAGAGACTTGCTATTACAGTGTTTCAGTTTGCAGACGCACATACCAGGCTGTATGATTTCTGGAACGATGTGTGGTGCAGGTAAATTAAGTTTGGACAGATCAGTCAGGTTGGGAAGCCCTGCTGGTAACGGCATCAGACCTAAGAGAAGGGTGGAAAAGTTACAGCTGAAAACTTAATTTTTATTTTTTTTTCCAAGATCTTATTGATCATTTAAAGTTATTTTATATTGCTTTGCATCTTCACGATCATTTTTCCATATAAGAATGCAAATTCACCTGAGTTTCAGCTTTTAAGTTGCACAGTGAAAACAGACACCTACTGCAGGAAGTCTGGACTAGCAAATACATAATTCCAAGCTTTCAGATTCTTCTGAGAAAGTAGAATCTTATTTCAAGGAATTAAGTCGGTTTGTTAAAAACCTGAGCTTGGAATGGAAAGACAGGTATTTCGCCGCAGCACTGTACCACATGCAGCCCTCCATTCCTAATTTGAATTGCAGAAGATAATAATAGCATGAAATACATAGTATTTCTGATATCTAATATCAATTATTATGAGTCTTTTCTACTTAGTTCATAACTAGAGTTAAACACAAACACACATAGAAAAGGAAAGACAAAGCAACTTTCAAAGCCAGGAAGGACTGAAAATGGAAGAGAAACATACGATGAACACAACACACGCCCTTCCATCATTGTGTTTGCTCCTGACTTTCCTGTCTTAGAAGGGCTGCATTTCCAGGACTAGGGCTCTATTCCTACTTTGTGTTTAGCTCAGAGAAGGCTAATTCTGAAATAAACTGTCGATGGTTTATAATAATTACACTATAGTAAGAGAGAGAGGATAAAAGTCTTAAAGCAAGGCCACTGTACACAGATTTTGATTAAAAACCAGGCATCCTTACCTACCTGTGAATTCATTAGCCACAAAGGCTGACATAATCTGATTTAAAGAGTTCTCAGCTCAGCTACGAGCAACTTTGAACTTTTTTTTAAAATCTGAAAAAAGTTGAATTTCACACAAGTTCACTCAAATTTTAAACCTCCTGTATATTTAATACTTACAAGTTTACTAGTACAGCCATGCAAATTGCAAGGAATAGTCTAAAAGCTTTCAAAAAAGCAATGATCCTGTTCAGAAAACAAGGTGAAAGGAAAATTTGTACTTGCAGATTTTGGGGAAGGGGTGGATAGGGTGCTGGGGAAGAAGAGGACATTAACAGAAGCTGAACTTCTTCGTAGTTTGCTATTTTCTCTAAGTAGTACAAGATCAAAGTTCTCTGCCCTTGTTTGCATGCACTTAGCTCTACTATACATTTTTTCTATGTTAGAGAGCATACCTCCAAGCATTACTTAAAACTTTTGGACACATCTTTATTTACTTGTCTCATAGCATACAAGACACAAAACACAACTCCTTCAGTGTTTTGGAATGCACGATTGAGTCCTGTACCAGTGCACCAATTACACGGCAAAATCCTATACAATCATCATCTTACCCACTGTGAATAATTCTGGACTAGTGCTCGAAATGTTCATTATTATCACTAAATAACACACACCACTTTGTAGACAGACTCTTACTTTTGTTATGCCAGTTTAAATTACTAAATAAATCAGAAACAGTAACTGCAATATACAGCTCTATATTGTTAGCTCTCTATTTACACTACAGAGAATGATCAAGCTAAGAATTAAGATACAGCTTCCTAAAATGGAGGTTTTATGGGTGAAAGGAATGCAGAAATAGGCAAGATGTGCCCTCTCAGGTCTTTCTTCTGCCATGATGTCCCAGTGGAAAGGACAAACCAGAAACAGTGAAGGTATTTGCACAAGTATTTTGCAACATACAATTTATGAACTATGGAAAGTAACAACGTATCAACTCAAGAAGTGCTGCAAGGAGCAAAGCTAACACCTTCCTGAGAAATCGGCTGCATCTATTGTGCAGAGGGCCCTAAAAGGTAAATGATTGTAAACCTTGTTGCCAACTCAGTCCTCTGCACCACAAACATGCTGTGCACATACTCTTAAAAAAAAATCCTTAACATTGTAGAGGTTGTATAGAGATCTTTAACATGAAATGTGTAAACTGTATGAAGTTATACCCTCCCTCCTGCCCCCCAAAAAGCAGTGAAAAAACAGCGCTCTTCCCTTGCTCCCTTAAGATTTTAGTTTCAGAAATGTTTTAACACATTTTACCAACTCACCTGGTAATGTAGTTGCTGGGTTAACTGGTGGCACAGAGGTAAGGGACTGACTGACTTGTGGTGGTAATAATGGAACTGTTGGAACACCTGGTGGAATATACAGGAAAACAACATTAATTTTCACCATACAACACTTCAGTTCCCTTTCTCGAGGAGTACAAATAAATAATTGCTTACAGGAGAATTACTATTTCCTTTAACCAGAAAATGTTGATGAAGAAAAATAGCATTCTAAATAATATGCATCGTTTTTCTGATAGAAGTCATTTACAATTGTTTTGTGAGCAAGTAAGGCACAATTACAGTAGTCTAGCCTTTGTTGTTGAGAAAAGTTTGCGGAAAAGAAAATTTTTTCCTCTCTCTGTTGTGGTTAACCCAGTAGGCAGCTAGACACCACACATCCATTCACTCACTCTCCCCCAGCCCCCATCCCAGTGGAATGGGGGAGAGAATTGAGGAAAAAAAAAGTTAAATTCACNTATCCTGGCTGAAACCAGGACACTCTTCTGCCTTCTATTAAACTGATAGAAACATCTGTGAATGCAAAAAAGCCAGAAACCCCATGTACCTCAGGAGTCAGTTACCTCCATACCAACCTGTACTGAGAACATTACTGACAGTAGTTGAGGGTGAACTAATAGAAAGTCCTGAAAGACTCTGTTCAAGGCCTGCTGACCCAGAGGGTAATGTGGCTGAGGGATTAACTGATGACAGCTGAACCTTATTGAAAGGAAAAAAAGAAAGTTACATCATTAGGGTTTGTTTCCACAGGAGCCAACAGAAGCAGCAAAAGCAACATGGTAATCCATTGCTACCAAGCCAAAAAAGTGACTACAACTTACCTCTGTGAAGCCATCTTTGAGGGGACTGAGAGATGCACTAGGCAACTGTCCCGGGAGAGAAATTTTCTTTCCCTCTTCAAATGGGCGTGTAGGTATCCTATGCAAATATCCATAACCAATGCCACATCCTAGGCTTTTAAAAGTGAACATTCAAAAGTCAGTGAAGTGACTTTACAACTACACACTCCATAGCATAAATGTATAAATGACTCAAGATGCCAACAAGTTTCAAGATAAGTTCTGTACAACTTTCCCCTCCCCCCCATAATCTTCCCTCATTTTCTAGGGAGAAATAATTAATACAAGACAACTGAAGGGAAATTCTGTAGCTTTCACCAACAAACATTTAGCACAAAATAAATGTCATTGTTATTTAAACCAAGCAGCTGTATCAGGTATACAGCTTGGAATTCAACTCACAGCTGTTATTTGCAGTCCTCTGTTGTCTACTGCGCAATACTTTAAGAATATATTACAGCCTAATGACTATTTGAAGCCTAATGCAGAAAGCAACTGTGTGCACTTTGTGCATTTTTGCACTAGCTAATTTACTGTGTAAATACACCCCATTAGAAACTAAAACTGAATTTCAAGTAAATATATAATTTATTATAGCAGAAATGCCTTGAATTAACACTTTGTAGAAAATTTGCGCAAGCAGCTTTTAGGCTAGTGCTATAAGAAAGTCATCCTGTCCCCTTGTAATATATTGTCTCCTTACCTGCCTTCTCCACCCCAGGCAGAATTTGGAGTAATCACCACTTCCCGACAGTTATCTGTGTCTGTGTTGTACACATAAAGTTTTAATGGCTTTGCTTCATGCATTTCAATGAGGGAAAAGAGATCTGCAGACTGCAAAAGGATAAAAATTAATATGGGCTTTCTTGTCTTTATATTATCATTTGACATTGGAACGATCATGTTCCTAGTCCTAACTTACAGTAACAGAACCTGGTAACTGCTACATGTTGCAGTTGTGATACAAGAGCAGCACTGCAACAAGATCAACTTTAAAACGCGCTCTGCTAGCGCACCTCCGAAGGCACATGGCACAACCCAGATTTCCAATCTGCTACTTGAAATATTAGTGTTAGAGTACAAAAAAGTTTCTATCTGACTTCATGAAGATGTTTAAGAACTACTTTTATTTCTAGAATCGCATTTAAGCACAAATAAGAGGCACCATGCCAGAGTTCTTTCCTCTTTGTGTTAACTTACTTCCATTAGCACCGAACAGAGACAGAACTGGGGATGTTTCAAACTGCCCTGGTACAATTTTTTTTTTTAGTTAAAAAAAACCCAAAATCTTATTTTATAAGTATATATTTATTATATACTTACCTCATTCATGACAGTATCTGCTCCAATGATATAGTCACTATGAGGTCTAAGTCCAGCTAATGCAGCAGGAGAATTTGGTTCCACTTCCTAATTTTAAGACGGAAAGTTACAAAACACTACGTAACTGTCAGGCTGTAGCAGCCATGCACTTCGCACAAGTTTTGAGTCAGACAAACTGGTCAAGTTTTCAACATAATTAGTAGAATAGTCACGGAACTAGCAAAACAGTGACTAGATGACAGTCTCTTCTGACACCATTACAAGGAGCTCTGAGTATTGCACAAAACTAATGATTTACGATTCAAGATTTGATAATATACTCACAGACATACAGTCCTAGTTCAAAAGTCTTTCCAAACCCCAAATCAGCAAAGAGAAAACAGACCAGTTTGATCCCACAGCTTGTGTACCCCCTTGCAAGTTACTTTTCAGTAAAAAGATAACAAGTTTAACAGTAAGCAACAGTAAGAAAAACACTTGGAAGTCTGTACTTACCAAAACATGCCATACATTTTCATTGGCCCCATCAAAGCTGCAGAAACGAATGCTCACGCCCAGCAGGCCCTGTCCACCCCACATGTTGCTGGGGGTCACTGACGTTTCTCTCAGTTCTAGTGTTTTGCTACTGTATACTAGCATTTTTACAGGTTTTTCAACATTTGCTTTCAACAGGTCCTTGAGAGTGTCATTGTCTTTATTCTGCAAATGTTCAAACAAGAGCTCGGTTTAGTGTTGAACACAGCAAGCACGCAGTTCTACAGCACCACTTTTGTATTTCAAAGGTCCTATAAACACTGTGCCTTACCAGAATGCGCACCTACAGCTATTTTATAACAAGTTTCCAGTCCCTTCACAGTTCTAGAATACAACTTCAGCGAAAACCTGGGATTTCACAGTAACAGGCCATGCTTTCCAAACATGAAAGCACTTTAATTAAACCTGTGATACGACACGCCTTGCCGCTTTCCAGAGGCTTTCTTGAATCCAGACGTGGAAGAGCTTACCTACAGCTGTTCTTTTCCACTACAATGATGGTTTGCTGTCTCACTACAGCTCTGCTTGAAAACTTTCTCCCATGATTCCTGCCCAGGTAACAGCTTTGACAACAGCTCTTTCAATCTTTTGACCGAAACGTGTTTGGAAATTCTCACAACAAGCGGTTTTACAGACAGAACTCGGGGTCACTAACACAAGCAGCTAGTGGTGGATCAGCAGCTGGCACAGATGTCTGCCGAGAACATGTCTATCTGCATCCTTATTCTCCAGCTAAATGTTTGATAGAATAACAACTACATAGTGAAGGAAGTTAATTTCTGATGCAGTTAGGTTTTCTCATTTTAAACTAAGGAGAAATATTTTACATACATTTAAATAAAACAAGTGCACTGTTTACCTATAAAAATAAGATTCTCAACACATTGTTTATATTCAGAGTTATAAAGTAGCAACACACTTACCAATCTTGAACCATTAATGGATACAATAAAATCAAAGAATGGCTCCAACCCAGCTCTATGCCCCGGTGAGTTTTCTTGTACCTAACAAAGTTAAAAATAAAAATGAAAAAAAAAAAAAAAACAGTTTAGCAAAAGTGTACCAACACTAATTAATAAATTAGAATTATATTTCTACTTGTGCAAACTGTAGTTCTAGAAGCTACTGATGTTTGTAGGTATGATTTTTAAGTATTTCGGATCAAAAAAAATCCCTCCCTTTAAAAAAAAAATAAGAGAGAAGCACTTAAAAAGAATCAGTAACGTAAAAGTTATTGAAGAATGACACAACAGTAGCCACTCCCTGGATAAGCTCTGCCTGACAGCTGCAGCAGATAAATTGTACATATTTATTTCAATAAAGGAGATTATGGTCAAAGGACAAGCTTAATAAATTCTGGAAAAGTTGATTAAAGAGCAGTATCTTTCCACAGAAACACCAACGTTGGATCTTGCTTTTTATCTTACACTTACTAGAGGAAAAGGAGAGTCACATCTTTGTAAGCATGGTTATCTCATGATTAAACATCACCTGTTGGCATTCTTGAGACACAGACGGCATCTGTACAACAGACGATTCATTAACATACCAACAAGCTGCAAGAAAAGGGACACATGCGATTTTGCAGCCATGGCAGCTCAAATAATTCAACCATTCACTAGGACAAGGCTTAAGTATTGGATACACATTGTTCCCAGAATCTTAAAGTATGCTTTTAATTCCAAATGGAGTAATTGAGAGACATTTTGCTGACAGACCAAAGTAACTCCAATATGGCCTTTGTAGCAAAGAATATCTTTATTTGTAAGCTGATTCATTTTACCCACTGTTTTTTCTTTTATGTGCTACATTCATCTTCCAAAAATTTCTAAAGGGTAACGCTTTTTACTGTGTGGTTTCTTACATTGCATGTTATTCCATCTAACAGAACTGGTACAAACCTCCTAATTTGTTCAATACTGGTCTAATTCTGCAGGAATTGAGTTTTCTTAATATGACTCACCTAGAACAAAATATTCTAATATGGGGGAAAAAAAAAAAAGCTTGATTCCTACTAAAACTGTCCTCTTAGAGTCTATTTATCTCTGCCCAACACATTCACAAAATCAAACTTTGGAAAAAACTCAGATTACTGGTGCATAGCTTTCTGTAACAGATGCCAGAAGCTTACAACATCAGTGTCACATAACCTAAACATTCGTTAAAGGAAAAAATAATCTGGAATCAGTAGTTCCAGAGTCACATCACACACATTCATTGCTGTCCAAGATTTGTAATGCAGCAAAAAAGTATGAAACCAACATTATCCCAAAGGAATAAAAATCACTGAGGCAGCAATAACATCCCCAAACCCCCCGTTTATCACTTTTAACTAGAACCTGAAGTGTCTCTACAGAAATGTCTCTTCAAGATGCCTGCATGCTCCTTGGAAATAATTTATTACAACTGGGGGTACAGATATTCTCCCCTGGTGCCAAGTATTAACTGTACAGAACCACTGCTTGCAGTCACCGAAGTACTTGGCAGTCCTGCTACCTAGATGCAAACTACGGCCTCCATGTTACTTACTCAGTCTGTCCCTTCAAGGTGCCTCTCGCCAAGAATAACTAGAGATCAGCTAGCAGCTGTGCGCCAGGCAATAGGGTAAAAGTACAAGCTAAGCTCCGTGTAGCAGACCCTCTGACACTAGCTGCATAGAAATTCCTGGGCACACTGCAGATGTTGCTTTGACATTAGTAGACTGTCCCTTGAGCTCATTTTTAACTTTAGATATTAAAACTTGCAATAATGTAGAGCTACGTCAGAACAGCCTCCGCAAACAGAAATTTTAGCTCATGAGAAAAGCCACAGAGAAGCTAAAATACACTACATGAATTAGTCTTCTCAAATGTAGAAAACACTTACTAAGTTGGGTACTCAAGGTCTTTCTGCCAAAGAAAGGTTAAATGAACAGTTTCATGAAAGCAGAATTAAACTCTCGTTTCCTATGGACATGCTCCATAATTGCATTCTCAGGCTTGAAGCTTCTCTTGTTACTACGTCATCCAAAACATCCTCTCCTCTGATGCGGTTTTTCTAGTAGCGAATGTAGGATGAGCTTGTGCTGTTTGTTGCGCTTCTCCCACTTTAGGGAGGTGACGTGACAATACTTTAATAGCCTCTCTCTCTCATTTTACCGCCTATTGCATGTGACACATAAGAACTTACATTTTGTGTTTTTAATGAGCTCGACATATAGGCTTTATACCAAAATGAAGTCAGCAGATGGTTTCAGAAGTTACTGGGAAGACAAGAATTTTAAAGACAGAACATGTCTTTCTAAACCTCACCACTAAAAATCAGTAAATCCATCACACTGATACATTTATTCCGATAACACACCAGATTGTTAGAACTGGATGTATGTCATAGCCGTGAAATTATGAAAATCCAGACTTCATTCAGCCAGTAGGACAGCTGCAAAAGCAGTCCTGACATGGTCCACTCTCTTTTCAGAGATTTTCCTCCATTTCCAAATGAATTTCTTAAAAAATCCCAAACAACAAAACCTCTACACCCTGACACAATATCCCTCCTCCATGACTCCCGATAAATTACATCCTGAACACTGTGAACCAACAGTGACCAGTATTCAGTAAGGTAATCTTTTAAAATAAAAAGGAGTACCTACAATAAATGAGAGTTACTATGTTCAGCGTCCATCAATGTCAAGCTAGTTAACACCTGGGATGTACAGATTTGGTATTCTAAGTAAATTAATTATAGTCTGCCCCAAACTGATGAAGTGACTGCAAGAGTTTCCAAGTTCTGAATGATTAGTTTGCAGAAAGTATCTTCACATGTTGAATACCCTCCCCAAAACCCATCACAATCCTGAACATCTCTGCATGGTTTGTTTCTAAGTGGGCATGTAAAAACTACCAGGAAGCTGTATCTGAAAGAAATCAAGGTCTTACAGTTGCATGAATCATACATACACCTCAGAAGCATGTAACTGCATCCCTTCTGTCATCACATTTCCTCATGCTGCCATGCACAGGTTCAGTCACAAAAAGCTTCCTATTCCCTAGCTTGTTTGGGCCCAGTGTCACTGAAGGAAAAGCATTTTTATGCCTGGCAGTCCCAGAAATGCAAACCAGAAGTTCCAAGTTCCTGTCACATGAAAAGCTCCCTCCTTAAAGAAGCGACATACTCGGCCCTGCACAACAATCATAGAATCATTAAGGTTGGAAAAGACCTCTAAGATCATCTAGTCCAGCCGTCAACCCAACACCACCATGCCTACTAAACCACACTGACCCTATACAGTTATTATATCGCACCACCTTATTTTCAGCCAGGCACTTGCTCAATTCATCACCGTCACGCAGTGCCAGATGCACAGCACTGCTCTCCACTCAAAGCTCTGTGGCCATGATTCTCCTCCAGGAACTACAGCACAAAAGGATAACCAGGGACCCTAGGAAGGGCACAAAAACCTTCTAATTAATGATAAGAGATAAAGATTCCATGCATATGTACACAAACTCTAGGCCTCCTGAGCAACCTGGCTTTGTGCAGCTTTGCTGTATGCCCCAAATACGTATTCAGTAACTTGCCTTTGTAATCGAATAAGGACTGAGAAATAATCAAGTAATACCACTTACAACAGATGCCACCGCAGGCAAGATACCATCCATGGCAGCTTGGAAAGCCTAATTCCCTCAAAGCCAGCTGTTATTTCAGACATGTAAGTCACAGACACCTGTGGGTAAATGCCCTAACTTTCTAACAGTAGAGAAAAACAGTGGAACAGACTACCTGCAGAAGCTGTGAACTGCCACCACCGGAGCTTTTTAAGAGCAAGCAAAGAAAACCTCTATCAAGAACGCTGAATGTCAGAAGGCAGAAAAGGGCTGGATGACTCTTTCAGCCTCGTACAATGCTGCAGGACTTCAGTTTCCCGCCGAGATGACAGCACTCAGGCAGCAGGGCTGCTGAGCACATAGATTACACACTAATTATTTCACTTTTAGTTCACTGTCAACAATTAAACAGGGAAAAGGTTTCAAGGTCAAGACACTAATTTT
Organism: Scopus umbretta; assembly: GCA_013400535.1. Taxonomy (NCBI): domain Eukaryota; kingdom Metazoa; phylum Chordata; class Aves; order Pelecaniformes; family Scopidae; genus Scopus; species Scopus umbretta. Next base: position 55,115 of record VZTL01038004.1, on the reverse strand, counting down.
AATCTGCATTACTAAAAGGACTTCTTTTTTGGTAAATACATAAAGTTTCTCTTTGTTGAATACTTTTCTCAACACTGTCACTTTATGCTTACACAGTATATATTGTACACTGCACATTATATTAAGGCTGCTTAGCAACACAATGATCATAAATTTGAGCCCTGAGCGAGTAGTGCTATAGTAAATGGAATCAGGCATGGAAACCCTGATTTTCACAGGCAGATGAAGGCGCTCACCACTTTTGAAAGTCAGACAACTTATACTAGTGTCCACTTGAAACTTCCAGAAGCTTAGCTTCAAGCATTAAATACACAACTGTCAAAGAGCAGAAGCTCTGAAGATAAGAAATACTTTCTAATATTTACTTTATTACCAAAAATATGGCAAATAAGGACTGAGAAATAACCAAGTAATTATTAATATGCCAAGGAAGAAGTTTTTTTGTAGTAGTTCTGCTCACTCTGTAATCTGTAATAAAATTTCATTATGTGTCACATATATGCAATTATTGTTAGGTCCAACAGAATCTTTTTTATTTTTGTCAGCTATTTTAACACATTTCAAGGTATAACTGTATTGAATTTCCTCATGAAAAACCCAGTTTTCAAGAGAAAAAGCTTTATAAGCTTTTTGTAAGAAAACAGATTTCTTATATGTAGCATCAAATTTTATTTTAGCACTGAGAATTTAACTTGCACTTTTAAAATGTGAGCCTCCCTTAAAAAAAAAGTCATCTCTTTATGGCAAATGTTTGTATTGCTAATACAACAAACCGAAGTGCTCAAGTACAAGTTAGAAATCTAAACTTTGGGCACTTGCTGTTCAGTATCTTGTAGGGAGAACAGCACATAACATATTAGCATACAGATCTAACACAGATAAAAATTTTTACATCATCTCTTAGTTGAAGAAACTGTCAAATCATTACAACAGCCCAGCCAAACTATAGCAGTTTCCCGTTGCTGAGCAAGAGTTATTCAAAATTTTCATTCACTGTTTTGAAGAGCACAAGCAAACGCATACTGAGCAATACATAGAGTCAGACAGTTGCTGTAATCAGCCACATAACTTATGTTAAAGGAAACTTATGGAGGAGCAAAACAAACAGTGGAGAAAATTCCTAGAGGTAAATAGCACTGCGTTCTGGAGGTACTAGTTAAAAGAAAGATTTATGAGCACATTACATGAATCAGTAAATGGAAGTCTAAGGGCAAAAGCACATATGATGAATAAAAATGTATTCCAAGGAATTGTTTCAATCAAATGACTGATTATTAGGCCTACCTATGAAGAGACTAGGGCAACAAAGTTTCTAACTTTCTCTCTCTCAAAAAAAAAAAAAAAAAAAAAAAAGAAAAATAGCANAAAAAAAAAAAAAGGCTACAGTTCAATGTCTAGAAGCCCCAACAGTGCAATCCACAGCAACTCTTCCTGTCAAGTAGGAAAGTGATTTCATCACATGCCTTCAACAGCACTTCAGTCCTGGAGCATTCCCATTTCCTATTACAAATGCACTGATAACAAAGCTCTCAATGAAAGCGATGTTGCACTGAATATTAGCAGGAGCAGCCAAAAAGACTGAAGTAGCCTGCAAAAATTACATCAGAAATTAATGATGGTACTGTTCACTTGCTGTATGTATTTCTGCTCCTGTCTGAAGCGAGCAGAACAAGAGACTTGCTACCAGTTTTGTAGGGAGGCAGTGTGTCTAGAAGTCTCAGTTTGTTCATCCCTCTGGCAACTTGTACTTGGCTCCTACGGTCATTCTGAACAATGCTAACTCATTTGTTTCATGGCCTTTTAACACATATTTGTCATTTATCTGCCATACCCAAACAAATTCTTCCAATAATTGAAGAGATTTTCTGACATTTTTCAAAAAAAGCTGCTACTTTTTCTTCCCACACTTTTCCCCACACAAAACCCACTTTTTTTGTGGGGGAAAAAAGACAAACCGGATCATCATTATTAGTAACATTGGCTTGCTAGGTATGAGTAACATTAGAAGGGAGAAACAAAGACCACCATGACTTTAGCCTATACGTGAATTTTAACAGATGAACAGATGTTTGCTTCTCAAAAAGCATTATGCAGCATTTTTTAACGCTTGAAAGATGATCTCTGTTCTTTTTTCACCATGGTATTCTACATATAGTTGTAGCTCACTGCTAGCAAGCTAGACCACGTAAGGAAGTACTAATTCACTTGAGTCGAGGTCTTGTGCTCTTTCACATGTCTAAAACACGGGGCTAGCTCTAGACGGAGAGCTGATCCAAGAAAGTCCAATGCCAACAAGGCCCAGCACAGTGCCTACAGTAAGGGTGCCCACAGTCTGGCTGCAGTGGCAAAAGCAGGCTATGCTCAGGGGCAAGGCTGTCATTAGCTCCGGCAAAGTTACTGTATCGCCCCATGCATCAGGTGCAAGGACACAACCTGGGCACCCTTCTGCTCCTTGCAGGTGAAACCTGCTAAAGGACGGACTGCTTGCAAGACCTTTAACGTGGCCTACCAAAATATTTTGTTGCACACAAAACCAAAATTTTGTGGCCGCAGGTGAACAAAAACTATGTAACATTGCCATCACTACGACTGCCGGCGAGCAGCCCTGGCAGGTGTGTCATTTACGTACTTTGATCTAACACCCCTGGAACTGCTGTCGAGGCATGAAGCGGCTACAGCTCAGGTCGTGAAAAATGACGAAGGTAAAGCCTGACGCGTTGCCCAAGCCAGGCACCTAAAGGGTTGCTGCTCTTACACTGCAGCGTGACCGCACGCAAGCCTGCGTGCCGACAGCACTTTCTGGAGGAGAAGCAGCTTTCGCCGGCCAAGGCCGCCCAAAAAGCGGCATCGCCTCCCGCGCACCGTCCCTCTGGGCCCGTTCTTGCCCCGCAGCGCCGACGGCGCGGCCCGCGGGCACAGCCCGG
>VZTL01038004.1:37037-52078 GCA_013400535.1 Scopus umbretta | reverse complement strand
CGAGAGCGGCGCTGCCAGGCGCGGGGCGGGGGCGCTGCCGCTGCCCGCCCGGGCTCCCCGGGCCGCCGGGTAGGGACAGTTAATTAAGGTACCTGACTATTAATTATGTTAATAAAGTCCGGTAAATGGGTGCGCAGAACATACAGAGGGCAAGCTGGGGCCGGTCATACCTTCTGCTGGCTTCTCTAGTCCTACAGCTCTCTGTGGAGTGCAAGGTAAAACTGGAATACCAGCGCGCTCTGAAGGCTTGCTTGTCCGTGGGACGGAGCTGCTCAGGTGCTCCAGAGGGAGACAGGAGCGTCGGGATTGCCGGGCTGAAGTGAACTCGAGGGGAAAGGATCCATGCCTGGGTCCAGACCAGCCCGGGTGAGAGATGCTGCCCAAGAGCAGCACTCTGAATCGACCCGTTCCAGGGCATGCGTCCCCTCGCAGACGTTAACAAGATGGCGGGATAGATTCTCATTACAGACGCACGGTGTCTGTACAGAGGTCTGCTCTCTGGCTCACCTGTGTGGGAAGAGCCGCTAGCTGGTGAAATGCAGCACGTGTCCAGCATTGAAATCCAGCCCTGAGCCCACTTGATGGCACAGCGTAGCTGCACGGTGGTTTTTCAGGGAGTATTATGAGTCGAAGGTTTAGGCAATCTCTTTCTGCGAGCGTCCCCTGTGCATGGAAGGCCCCAGCCAAAGCCTTTGCACAGCCTGCCCAGCAAACCAGCGCTGCCTGGTTCTGGACTACAGATCTCCAGAGAGACGTGAGCTTTTAAGGAGCGCCGCCGTCGCTGGCCACTTTCAGTAACGCAGAAACAGCATTTGTTAAACCGGGACACAGTGTCAAAGATCCTTGACTGAGCACAGAAAGGAAATTCAGATTAGCATGATCAGAAACCCATACCTCACTTCTTTTGGACTCATGTCCCTCTGTGTTATCATAGTGTTTTACTGATTAGTACAAAAAGCCTCTCTGCGCCGTGCTTGGGATTTGCTGCCTGCAGAGGTGACCGCCCCCCTTCCTCCCATCCTCGGCCACCTCGCTGTGCCCAGGCGCTTCCGCCGCAGCAGACAGCCTGTGTTTCTCCAGGCACTCTCATCAGGCATGGCCAGTTCTGGACTGTGTCTGCACGCCAGTTCAGGCATGATAACATCGCTGCGCGGTGTCTCTCCTCATCACTGCAGGAAGAAATCAACTCTAGGATACCCACAGGCAGCAATACAAAGTAAGAAGGCAAAGCGAATAACGCATAAATAAACTGTATCTTACAACAACTTCCATGCTCTTAATATAGTCTGAGAAATTTGTTACAGTGAGCTGACAAAGTAGAAGTCATACAAACAAGAATAACAACTATACCAGCTTAAGCAAATCTTATGCTTTCATGCACATGCCATTTAGATTTGGGAAGAAAATCACATCCGTATTAATTTCTTTCTTGTTATTCAAGGTTCACGATAGGCAGCAGTATAACATAGTGTAATCCAGGGACAGCAGCTGTGGTTCACCACCCTTTATCCAAAGCTTCCTAAAGGATCCATAGTTGGTGGCAAATTACCACCCACAGTCATTCTTTTCTCTCCTCTGGGAGAGTGGCTCCCGTATGACACCTCTCCTCATGGTGCTTGGTAGGCACTGCCGATTTTGTGGATTGCTTGTAGGTTTTCTGTGGCTGTGAGGCAGATGCTAGCCGGATGTTGTCCTCCTGGCTGACTGGCACCATGATGATGGCCCCCCCTTTGCTGAGAACAAATCTATGGGTGAAAACCTTCATTTGATGAAGGCTTCTCTAGGGTATATTCAGTTTCATTGCCTTGCCTTTGGACTGGAATTACTGGGAACTGGATTATTTAGTTGATAAAAAATCCCTTGAGTTACTATTGCTGTGTTAAGAAAAAAACCCAACAACTCAAGCAACACTGCAATAGGTTGCTTCTCTCCCCAGCCAAAGACCCATAAATTCCAGAGCATTTTTAGATCACACAGTAAATTTAAGTGACAGTTTTGTTTCTCAAGAGATTATGAAGAGGTGAGTGGCTCTGGAGCTGATAAGTGTTTCATTAATGGCAGGCATTTCCTACTCAGAGTTTATGTCAGGTCAGCTGTAGTAATTGTTCATGTGCTTCACTGAAGACACTAAATCCTCACTTCAGCATGTTGCATACCTCATCCTTAAAAAGTTCTCTCTCAGCAGAAGTACTATAACACGAGTACTACATCACAGTGAAACGCACTGTAAAATATCTCTTAGAGGCCCTTTCCCATGTCATTAAAGATTGTAAAGAAAAGATCTGAACTTCGATTTCATTGTGAAAAGGTGACTGTTATCCCAAACTTGATACTTCTGTCCACTGACACCAGAACAAAAAAGAGTAACAGTGTTTTGCCATTGAAAAGTTGCTGTTTTGATGAATACGTGTTTCAAAACCCCTTATGTGAGTACTAGTCTTTCACACACTTCCATCTGGCCTCTAAATGTGTAAACAGCCTTAAAGCTGGGATTGGCCAAATTGCTCAGTGCTGATTTTAGGAGCCTAACTTCTAATTATCCAGTTCCCAGTAAGTGGCAAAGTCAAAACCACCATGTACAAAGCAGAAGATGAAGAAAGCCCGTGTCACCGGCAGTAACACTTCCGCGGCTGAATTCTGCTCCTGCGACCACCGAGAGGTGCATGAGGGACTGAGGAGGAGGTAGAAGCACCCTGGCAATTTGCAGCAGCTACTGCATCCAGCTGTTTGTGAAAGGGAGTACAAATTATATCTAATCTGACTGTGGCTGCAAGAAACATTGTCAAAGGAGGAATGCTCTTCATGTTTCCTAAAGGTGCTAGTGGGGAAACAAGGTGACAGAGGTTTTGCAACTCCATCAGTCTGCTCAGACATGATACCCTCTGAGAGCCAGTCAGTACCATTGCATCAGTAGTCAGTTTGTCTTATTCTCACAGAACCAACAAAATTCTAATTCCCTCTTCCTCAGGAGATCTGTAAAAGTTTCATGCCTGCATGTGGTGAACCCAGAAATGGGCAGCCATATTTTGTTCTTCTTAATCACTTAAGTCAACCCCTTCAGAGAAATATGAACCTGGCCCTGCTCTGGAGACATAAACTGCATGCAGTGCTGCAAGAGCTGAGATGCTTTTTTTTAGGAACTTTTGCCTTACCGCAGCATCTCAGCTTTCCATCAAAATGATGTCGCTCCTTTTGGGCTGGTTCCACCTCAGTGAAGAAAGATGTTCCCTGCAGGTGTCCATCGATTCCCATTAAGGGCCAAACTAAAATACCAGATTTATCCGAGGAAATCTCTTTGAACTTGGTCCAATGTTCTATGGCAAAAGGCTAGTCTGTAAAGGAAAAGAAACATTTAGAACTCGCTCAGGTGAAAAAGATACAAAACTTACCTGGGAAATAGGGAACAAGATTGCCTGAAACTATCACTTAAGAACTAATGACAACAAACTCCATTTGCAGAAATTAACTAGCAAATATAACCTACCTGTTCCTTTCTGTGTGTATCTCAGCAGCTGCATTTCAAAAGTAATTAAAGTTAATGAGCTGTGCTTTGTGGTAGAATCATGAAAACTTAATTGGCATAATTAGTTGTGAGATAGCAAGTGCATCTTCCTGGATAACAACATGTCATCATTTGATAAAATAATAATGAATTTAATAAATAAATCAGGTCCCTTCTAATATGTTAATAAAATAATGAAGTAGAAGGCACACATGTGCAAATGATGAATTATTAGTTTGGAGACTGCATACAATTGTCTGAGTAAGACGGATGGGGAAGTGGCCTTCTTGAAACTGTCAGCTACGGCTCTTGGCTAAAATCCAGTTTGCAATAGATGAAACAGCCACGCTGCCCTTTCCAGAAAACATGTTGCAAATGCTTTTGGTGAGGGCCAGCATCCCTCTGCAGAGCAGGATATGCAGTGGCTGAAGAAAAGCAGCTTTTTCTGTTTTTTTTTCCCCCCTCCTTAAATGCTTCTGTATTATTGGTGCTGGGCAAACAGGAGTAAAGGTGGACAGAGAAACCCAAGCGTGTGTAGCAGGAAGGGAGCTACTGAAATACAGTGTACAAACCCGCCTGTTTGACCCAAATCATTTAGAGGCTAAGACAGGCAGAAAATGATGATTTATTGCAGAAACGGCCTTAAGCTCAAACATAGACAAATACATCAGAACAAAAGCTTTTGAAGCATTATTAAGAATCAGTAAATAGAATCATTTTAATTAATGGATGCTTTTAAAAATAAAATAAGTGAATACTGCCAGAGTTATGCGAAGGCCTGCATCTCCAGTGGATAAAGGAAGAAAAGGAATTGTCCCAGTAAGCAAACACTAAAAGGAGATGATAGTTTTAGGCAGAAATAGAGCAGTAGTGTCCAGTGACTGAGAAGAGGATGGGTCGTAAGATAGCTCTTGGTCGTAACATTTTTTATCCCTTAATCAATGGATGGCCTCATTCATTCCTGCTCTTAATGTATCGCCCAAGATGAGGAATTGCAGGTCAGGATATCTACTTGTTGAGTCCAGTCTCAGCAGAGCAGGACTAGGGTTGGAAGGAGCCATAAAGAGTCTGATGTATGTGTAAGGACAACTCATCTGTTAGCAGTGCCCAAAGAGATTTTTTTCTCCTTTGCAAGCATACAGGGAACAAACTATGGCTACTTGGAAAGCCTCCACCTGGCTGTGCACCCTCAGTACTTAGAGCTTCACTTCAATAGAAGGCATAAAACACAGATCCTTCGGCTGTATGAAAAACTAGCTCTAGCTTGCACAAATGGCTGGTAAAAGCCTGCTGACACATAGAAGCCTTACACCCATCCTTTAGGCTGCAGACTACTCACATACACTCTCCATAGTCTCAGTTTAAGAGCAGTAGGTGTTTTGGAACTGAGGTTACCTGACAAAAAGAAGTAAGGGAGCGATGGTCAGCATGTGTGCCAATGTGAGAGGCATGAGACTGAACCTGTTCTTGACTTGCTGCTGGGAACAGCTGTGAAAAGACCAGACCACGTCCGAGATGTAAAGAGACGTTAAGAGTGAAGCACTTTGAATGGAAGCCAAGCATTAGTGAGCCTCTGAGCAAATAACCCCCTGAAACTAGGCAGGCTGTGATTAAATACTATGGTCTGGTGCTCTAAAAGTTAATTAAATACAGGAGTAATGTGGGGCTTTTGTAAAGCTGTTTGTATGGTTATTAGTTGCAATGCAGCTGAAAAAGGAATGAACTGCAAGGGAGGAAGGCGGGCGCTAGCTGGACAGGTTGCACTCAGACACAGTCTTCCCAGTGAGAATACTGCAGGGCTGGTTCTTCCCTTGTGCTCCACAAGGCACAAAAAGACCGCTCCAAACTCAGAAAGCATAGTCTTGACCACTTGATATTTTTTACCACTATAAAAATCCATCAGTTTTCATTGCAGTATTGCTAATTTCCACTAATACACAAGAGAGGGGAAGCAGTTTCTGTGAGATAATAAGGAGTGACTTGCATCCAGCAGAGAAAGAGCTGGAGCTAATAAGCTTTTAACTGAAAATTCTGACTTGATAATATTGCAACATGAAGCAGCTTCCTTATGTCAGTGGGAGGGAAGGGCCACAATGTCAGCAGCATCAGACCTAGCACACTGCATCTCTTTAAGGGGAATGCTCAGGTGGCAGATAGCTTGTAGAGTTGCTCTCTGCTTTTCCTCCAGAGCTCCTGGCATGGGCACGTATTAGAGATGTAGTCAGTAGTGTCAGGCTCTGGTTATTATCAGGAACAGTTCCTCCTCTGACTGCTGTAATTCGCACAGAGGACTGCAGATGCCATCAACAGATCAGAGGGAGAGGGATTGTGAAGGTCATCTACAGTCCTCTTCTCCCAGTGAGTTGGGACCAGAATCAAGGTTTTTATTTCAGAAACCAGGAACTCAGCAAAACTAATTTGTGGAGGTGCTATTAATAGAACACAGCAAATTAACTACAGTTTTCATTACTTTGACTCTTAGAAAGTGACTGACTTGGCAGTAATATGGGTTAACTCTGCCTGTCTTCCCAAAGCTGCTGAAGACCCGGTAGTTCTGTTTGAGTTAGACACTGGTAAGCAGTTTTCACACAAATTTGGAAGGGGCACAGGTTTGACAATTAAAGGTATTATTATAGTCAAAGGTTTCTGACAGAATAGCTTTTTATACAATCTTTACTTGCTTCCTGTGGCCACAGTGGTTTCACCTGAGTCTGTAAGACTGTAGATGAAGCGCCAAAATAGACATCATCTGCTCCTACAAAGCTCTGAAAATGTGTGCCTGAATTTTGGAATGGGCTTAGGAAAATCAATGTTCTCAATCTTCTGCCTCCAGAAGGTATTACTCTAAATTTGCAGTCCTTACTCTGGCTTGTTGTCCCATTTCGTATAGCCATCAGACCCTGATTTCTGGCCTGATGGATGATGTTAAGCATTTTTATGGAGTGTACGACTAAGAGCAGGCGTAACAAAGGAGAATAACCTTTAAATACACATATTCACAATACAAGATGCATTGGTGAATGGTTAAGAGAGGGCGCAGAGTTAATGAAAAATGTCAGAATGTTTCAAAGATTTGCTTGATTATTACCTAGGAAATAACACAGTATACATGAAAGCACAGACAATAGGTTTGCTTCACTGTTAAAAAAGAAATGAAGCCTCTTTAAATTATATTGGGTCGAAAACAGGCTTCGTAATAGAAACACTGATAGAATCTTAATTATAGAAGCAATTGCACAGACTAAGGTTCTGGCCACCCAATTTAGGAATTAGAATGCAAGTATTTAAGAGGCTTAATAGGCCTGCTACTATTCAGATAGCAGCTGGCTTTGGGAGTACTGTAGCTAGGGTTGCTGCTGAAGAAGGGTTCATAATGGAGGATAAATTAAGTAATTTCTAACCACTTCATTACATGACACTTTCATGCACTGTCAGTCATTTTTGACCCAAATGGTTAGCCTAAAATCTGGAGTTTTATAAATTGCTTACAGTAAGAGACTTGGGTGATAGTCAAGGATTTGCTGCTGCAAACCTTTTTATTTGCCAAGGACACGTTAAATCCTGTTTTCTTAAACACAATTAATCAAACAAGAGAAATGTTTTTGCTCACAGAATTCCTTCTGCAGTGTGTCTTGGGTGTTCAGCACATTGTACAGTGATATGTACTATTTCAGCTATAGTCTAGAAAGGACTTTACATTCTTTTTTCTTAAATTAAGAAGTCAGCTACACTTTGCTTTACCTAGAGTTTTTCTAGAGCCCATTATCTAGCGTTCAGGCTGAAACATAAATGACAGACATCGGTATACATAAACAAAAAAATTAAAAATAAAATGCCTATTTCTGGGTTTCCCAACTCAGATTTTGTGCTTTCAGATAAAACAGCAGTAAGACAGAAAAGCAAATGTACACCTTGACTGTATTATCAAATTGCCAGGATCTGCTGAGGGCTGTTTAGCACAGCTGCTGATGAAGACTCTCCTGGAAGAAAGCATTACTGGAGGAAGCTTATGCTAAAAATACCTGTATTTAGCAATGGATCATATATTAAATCCTTTAGTGTCCTGTCCTGAATAGTGCTCCATTTATTGTACCTGCCACAAAGGTTGAAAACATAGCCCTTCTTGGCAGAAAGTCCAGACCTTTTCTATAGGCCTTACAGAGTTATTGCAAACACGCTGAACATTAAGAAAAGAAATTGCACTTGGCTTGACAGACTTGACCAGGCAGAAATGTCAAATATAAGTCTTGAGTATCAGGGATAAAAGAAACCCCTGTGATGGTTTCATCCCCAATATTTCATTTTACAGATTTGGCCTTCATAGATTTGGCTGTCAGAGTACAGGAGCATTTCTAAAAGCTATAAGAAACCGGAGCTGCGTATGTACCAAGGCACAAACACCAGAGAGTTGCCTCTACCAGAAACTCTGGTGTTTTCTTCTGTTTCCCTAAATACATAACAGAGACCTTCTGAAACCGGCCAGTCTATAAATGCTGTTGTATGCTACAGATGTGCTGTTATTTGGCTTCTACCACTTTGTCTTTCCTGTGACAGGTGAACAGGGTGAGAGAAGAAGAAATACAAAGGTCCTAAAAGGTCCCTCTTTACAGAAAGAAGGACTAAAATAAATGTTATCATGGGAAATTTGAGAGAAACAGGACAAATACTGCACTCAGACTCTGACACAAGGATGATCTGACCCCACAGGCTACACGTGTTGTTCACAATATTCCTCTTCCCCGCTCACGGAGCTCCAGCTCTCTGACAGCTCTCCTACGTGCATTCATTAGTCACAGAAGGGCACATTCCTCCATCTTCTGGACAGCTACAAACTAAACACCATTAGCTTCTTTCCAGCCATGCTTGAAACAATACATTGCTAGCTCAGAGAAAGCAATCTGCTTTAGCCTCAGGAAAGGATCTTTTTAGTCTTTGTTATATTTTCAGTTGTTTTCATCCCTGACATGTTCTATGAAAGCTTCCACAACTGTGTATTTTTAAGCTATTTTTAATCCTCCCTTCAGAAAAAAAACCCCAATGCTCAACTCCTTCTCCTTTATCTTTTATTTCCCTGAGAAGTCTTTTGTGATTTATTTTCTTCTGCCTCAGTAGCTGATAACTTCTTTTCCTTCAAGCCTCAAGGAGAAGGATTCTTTTATCTTCCACAACAAGGAAATATATTTTTTGAGCAAAAGTAGGATCTAGGTTTTTGCTGTTATTTATCACATCACTGAGACAGCAGGATGCCTCTGCTGGGACTTTGTGAACATACTTTATTTATTTTGAGATTAGATTTGGAAGTTTGAACACAATCAAACAAACTGGTAACATAACATAATATATGCCCCAGGAGTGGCAATCCTCTGTTCTGGCAATCCTCAAATAACCATCTTAAAATCCCAGCAAGAATGCCACTTGATAGCATTATGCTGCAGGTAGAGTTTGTTAAAGCCAGAGGCTTTCTGTTAACAAGTTCTCACTGGAGGGAACAAATAAAATTGGTTAAGAAGAGAGAGAAAGCTTGGGATATAATCAGATCCTATGAGCCTAGCCATAAAGCAGTGTCATCCCGATGCAATACCCTAGCTTTGTCCTCAAAAATTTGACTTTGTGTCCTCTCACGTGTGCTAATGAGAGCAACGAGAGGCTGGAGTTGAGGTTAATCCTTCCTTCACTGGCTATCTGAGTGCTCTTGGCACCATTTCCCAAGAGGAAATGCTACAGGACTTCCTGAGTGAATTAGCAAAACCAATGAGTTTTAGAATGAGAAAACGTGTCAGAAGTTACTTCCACAGCTACCTAGATACGTTAAACCAAATTGAAGTATAGCTCATGACAAGACGTGCCATCCCTGGATAGGCATTTATTTCACATGGTTCTCCATTTCACCGCAGGCAGATGGAGCATGCTCTACTTTCTGCAGTGTCCCAAAGGCAGCAGCAGAGGATGTCACCCATGTGTCGAGCTTAAGAATCAAATAAGCAGTTTGTCGTCTGAAATCACCGCACTGAAAGCCAAATGACACAGAACAATAATGCTTTTCCATGCTGCTGACAAGAATGATTCAACAGTCCTTGCTAATGCTACCTGCTCGAATGCTTTTCTCAACAAGCACAAAGTTTGGGAGATAGGAGCTAGTGAGCCCAGCTGGGCCCCACTGGCGTGTGCTGGAATACATTTTATTTATTTTGAGATGAGATTTGCAGATGTTAATGCAATCAACAGAATTGGCAATTGAGTGTAATGTACCAGCTGGAAAGACCCAGCCTGTCTCTGGAGCTGATCCTTTGTTCCTGCTGTCACTGCCTGTCCTCTTGCTGTTCTGGGTAGATCACCTTTGGAGCCCAGGGGGCTTGAGTCCCACAAGGATCAGAGTATCTCTCTGAAGGCAGGGAGTAGCTTTTAAGTTATAACACGCTGTGAAGAGTGTGGTGTTATTCTTGAATCTTAACCATTAGAAGGCTTCTTCCTTCCTACTTGTAGGGGTAGCATTTTGCCATGTGTTGGAGAGAACTGCTGAATGAAAGCATTAATTTGGACTTTCAAAGATGTTTCTGGAAGATGTTTTACTGTTTTCAGGAAGACAGACACCACCTACCAAGTGTATTTCTTTGAGTGTCTTGCCTTGATATGGTCTCAGACCCAGTGAACTGCAGGGTGTTCCACATGGTTTTTAAATCCCATCACAAACTTGGATGTTGTCCTAAGCCCGGGCACTGCTGGAACAGGGATCTGGGCTGAGAAACTGCTAAGAAAGATGTAGCAAAGCAACATCAAGGATAGGAAGAGTTAAATGGCTGAAGAAAATTGAAGACACATGATCATTTGGGATTATTCCTACTTAAGTCAGCATGAAGGGAAAAAATGCAGTCACCACAGAGTCGAACAAATAGAAGCACAGAGGAAATTGCTGTGGCCAGGAAACAAGCAGGGGAAAGGCCGTTTAACCACTGTTTTCCATGGAAGCCACAGAATTGCTTAGAAAAGGAACAGAGCGCTGCAAGAGTCAGAAATTGCAGGCTAAGGCCCAGATCCAGCAGGAGCTGAAGGAGGCCCAGGGGCCTACCTGGGAGCAATTTTCAGATCCAGGTCTCGATGTGAGCTCTGTCCTCACCCAGACTCCTGTGTGCAGAGTTTTCCTCCCCTGGCCTTCCCTCCAGTTGCCTTCTCTCCAACTACTGCTTCTCTTCAACGACCACTGCAAGCTCAGTAGGAAACACAAAAATCTACTGACTGGGGGCTGTATGCAAACTTTAGAGTTACACTTTTTCATATTAAAATATTAAAGGCAGTGGGACCCTTTCCTTTATACAAAATCTCCATTTTGTATAAACAAATTTTGTCTGTTAAAATATACAGTGTAAGATTTGCGGGGATTTTCTAGCTCATTTCAGTTTTACCTTGTTTTTCCTGCTTGCACCCTCCCTGGTAAAACTGGCTGCTCCCTTTTGCTCAGGCCTTTAAAGGTCCCTCATGCAGAGGGACTTAGCTGAGAAAATTGGAACTGGAAAGTGGCAATTTCAAAATCTGATCAGTGCAAAATGCAGCCAGAATGCAAAGTTACACAGGCATCTTGGAAAAGGGGTTTTGATTGATAATTACCGTAATATAGGTAACAGTTTAGAAAATCCCACTCAGGTCAAAAAAATACACGTTAGTTTCTAGTTCCCTTAAAAAGTTATCATTTGCAAAGTGTTTAGTGCAAAGTGTTAACAAAGCAGTTGAAGCAGATCAAAACCCAACAACAGCAACACAATTTTAAAAGACTGCCTTAGTCAATGCCAGTCATTCATGAAGCAGTCCAAGCACATCAGCCACAGAGGACCCCATCACCCTACCTGTTTAATATTTTCTGTGTTCTTAGGGAAACCCCTGACTCAATATAAGAGTTTTTTAATGGTTAACACCCATCAAAAATGTTAGGATGGTTGCAGGAAATAGTTTTATTTCTCCATTGTAAATACACAGTATAATTCTTTGTCACCTGTGAGATATTTCAAGTATGTTCAATATTATATTTATTCAGGCCAAATAAATATAAATCATTAATAGAGCCAAATCTTGAATTTGACTCTTCTGATGTCTGGTAAGTGAATGGAAATATTTCACTTCAGCTCCTCCCTTTCTACTGTGTCTCTGCTTGTTTGTTTGGGGCTTTTTGTTATTGTTGTTTTGGGGTTTTGTTGATTTCTATTTAAGACTACTAACCAGGTCTCTCTCCCAACCCCAAGAGGGATAATCTACTCTCACTTCCAGGTATGTGTTAAGACTTCTCCATCACATACAAAAGGAAAATAAGAGAAACCAGAGATCAGGCTCATGCTTCATCCTTGGAGATACTCAAAAGCAATCTGGACTTGGTCCTGGGCAACCTGTGCTGGCCCTGTTTGAGTAGGGGGCTTGGACAAGATAACCAGTTCATTCACAGAGGAAGTACAGTGCCCACCATTCTTACACCATTACATGCAGCTGTACCAGAGCAGCAAAATTTGGCAAGTTGAAGTTGTTGGATGTTCTAGCGATGAAATATGAACCTGAAGTTGTAGCTGGAAACCCAGGTGTAGGCTGACAAAAGGGATGCAGAGTATCTCCTCTGGTCACCCTGGCCTCATTCTCCCCCAGACCAGTCTGTTTCTTCTACTGTACCCACATTCCTTGGAACGAAAGCAGTACACCTGCTTCTAATCCATTAAGTTTGGCCCTAATTTTCTTTTGTGTAATTTCACTAAAATTCAATAGAATTACATCAGGGTGAAGAAACTTTTTTTTTAATGTTAAGTTCTCAACTACCTCTTTATTTAGGCTGTTATGTCTTAATCTGTTAGAGAGCCATCAACAGATTACAACCTAACTGCATAAATTAGGAATGTAATTTGTTGATGGTTTCCTGGTTGTTGTTATGGCTTTTTTAAATAGCAATCCCAGTAAATCCCAGAAATTGCAGTCCACTGCAAAACAGTTGCAAACATTACTGAACCAGCTAAAAGCAATTCAACAGCTACATCTTCTAAATGGTACTGAGTCTAGAGACCCGCAAATAATACAGACTTGTAATACTAGCTACAATTACGATGTGGTTTATATAGCATGGATAACTATGAATTACATGATAAAGATCTTCAATTTGTAAGGTAGTCTAAAAGTTATTTGTACTTGGGTTTGGTGGACAAAAACCTACCAGATCTCATCTCCCATTCACAACTAGGCATAGAAGCCTGATTTTGATGTGTAATAGAGAAACAGGCCTCCATTTTTCTAAATCCTTGGTATTCCTTGTTGTAACTGCTGAACAGCTTCCCAGATTGTTGAATCTGCATTTCAGAGAGCACATCAGACTCAAAGCAAGTAGAGATAGAATGATCTGTTAGCTCACATTACTTGCTTCTACAAGTCATTGCAACAGTTTTCTATACAGTGTATTTTCCACCGTTTTGCTTTGCCCTTTGCCATTTCAAATTATTTTAGTAATGAAACTTGCATTACTTAGCCTAGGAAATGGACACATAATTTGATAGACATCCACACTATTAGAAAATTAACCTGATTTAAGATAGCTAAATGTAAGTAAACAAAGTGGGTAGAAAAAAGCTTCATCTCTCTACACAATTCCTCTTTGCACCCTTTGCTGAGTGATGTAGATGGCAAAAAGTGCTTCCAGTGCCTATGGATGTAATGAAAATATATTACTTCTAGAAAAATCCTGTGCATTTAAAATTATATAAATAAGCAGTTAGGGGCAGGTAGATATTCACATACATTTCAATGTCCAATGTGTTCCTACAAAACAACATCCTGTAAGCTGGCATTGATGTCAAACTATATGCAAAGAGTGTCACTTAGTGTCAATTCTGTTATCAAATTATTTTTTGGCTTCTTCTGATGTCTTATCACTTTGTAAACTACTCAGCCTGAAGTGTGTTTTATATGTGCTTTTTGCCTGCTGGGCGATTTTACTGTTTTGAAATTGGCCCTGTGCGACTCTTCTTTGGTGTACCAGCACCAATCATTTTATCTCTCTTCCCCCTTTCCCTTGTACCTGAGAACGCCACCAAAGTCAGAGTGTCTGAACTGGTTTTATTTTCCTGCATTAGGAGAACCTCCCAATCTACTCTTCCATTCGAAGATAGGTGTAAAAGACTCTTTTGGTAGCCTAGCAGAAAAGCGTTTCTTGTACACTCCCTCTCTCTCACACACACGTATTTGAAAGGATGTGTTGATCCATTCATTGGAAGGATGAGCAATATGCAGTGCTGGGAAGATGGATATACAAAGCATTATTAATCTCTCAAATTTTGTGGATGTCCTGTGAGTGAAGAATAATTTGTTGTTGCAAACCTAGAGATGTATACTTGTATATGAATTATGCTCATTTAGAAATTATCTAGGTAAGTAGATGAATGAATTAGTAGTTCACTACATAAACCCCAAACTGAGGACACAGTCCCAAGTAAGGGTCATTTGTTGAAGCTCTTTTAATTAATTGTTTTTGCTAAAAGATGAAAGGGAAAGAGGCATTCCTGTTGTAAATTCAAGTCATGTACATTTTTCTAAGTATCTCAACGAAGTCTCTATGGTGTAATCTGGTGATTCCAGTTACTCGTTTTGACCACTTTGCCGGCTTAATGGAAACAGCTCTGGACTGAGCTACAGAGTAAATGAAAGAGTCTCCAAATTCCCCAGAGACCCTCCATTCCACCTCTGGACTGCTTCCAGAATACCAGTAATTGTACAATTATAGCAGCATTATATATAGAAAATCAACATGAGTTCTGAAGTCGTTCAACAATAGCCAAGCATAATTATTTACATCACAGTCACAGAATTTCTGGAAGGGGAAAAAAAACCCCTAACCTAAAATTGGGCTTTTGGGGGAGGCAAATTGTAGCAATTACTGGCCTAGTAGCTCTTTTTAAAGCAATGTTGATGTATTCAAAAGGAAGAAATTTTGTTGGGTTTTCTTTCAACTGTGACACTAGCTTTAATGCTGCAGAGCCTGTGTGTACTCACTTAAGAAAGCAGAGGGAGCTGTCTGATGGCAATTACAATTCTTACTGCTAGGGAGCCAGGTCACAAATTAGCAATCTGTGACTTCTTATCTTGCAAAAAGGCAGGCCTCATATCCTTGGGAAGACAAGAGAATATACATTGTGTTATACTGTAAGATCGAGCTGGTAATTAATTTATACCTACAGAATAATTACCTTTCACTAGGACTGAATAAATAAATAAAAACCAATCCCTGATATGGGGTACTTACAGCAGGGAAACTGAAACTGGTTCTTTTATAGCGGGGGGAAAAAAAAACTCTCTTCTTGAAAAATATGTAGAATAATTGAAGAGCCATGACGATGCAAAACAGTATAAAGAAATATAATAGCCCTGAAACATAACGTAATCAGGTACAAGTAATAAATTTTTAAAAAGTGTGAGCGAGATAAGTGAATGCACCAAATTATTGCAGTAGCATACTTGCCGACAAATTAAAACGTGTTATTAAAAGTCATAGTTATAATGAATCAGTAAAAGCCTTATTTTCCAC
>VZTL01038004.1:22203-37032 GCA_013400535.1 Scopus umbretta | reverse complement strand
AAGCCTTATTTTCCACAAATAGGAAATCCTGCTGTAATCTAAACCACTACGGTTCTTTGCTTCAGCACTGTAAAACCCAGCACGTAGAGATCTCACCCCATTGCTCAGTGAAGCTGTACTCCTTGGGATAATCAAGAGCCGTGCTAGAGCGTTTAGTGATTGCCAGTGCCTCGCATGTGGCAGAAGAGCGAATTAGCTGAAAGAGACAGTCGGAAAGGCCCTTTTCTTCAAAGGATGCTCACAGCCAGACAATGCAACAAGGAACCATAAAAAACTCAAAGTAATGGAAATAAAGAATTCATCACGTACAATCTAGTGGTCAGTTTGGCCCTATGCCCACAAGCACAAATGTCAGTCTTACCCTGCAGGCAGCCTTCCCAAAAGTAAAGGAAGAAGCTTAATTGAGATTAACGGCTTTTTTCGCTGGGGCCCAGAGAAAGTCTTAATTAATAAGGCAATGTGCTGAAGAGTTAACATAATTTATAATACGTGCAATCTTTAGAAGACATGAAAAGCACTGACCAACATGACACTGAATGAGAAATGTCTCATGCCTTTCTCACCTTCCTTTTTAGAGACACTTTTAGCTGTTCAGTTTAAAGTTAGCATTTAAGTGTTTGGTTATAGAAGGCCAGTATACCTGCTTTATATACCGGCATTATCCAAACTCTTGGTGATGTCACAATAAGTGGATACGGCTTCAAATCAGCTTACATTGTGGTCACAGATGATGGGCTTCTGTAAATCCAAGTTAAAGTAATTGCACTTAGATTTGTTGATTTTTCTTGTAGTGATATTTTTCTAGGCTTTCTTGAAACGTTAATCTTAGTTTGTCTCCATATCCTATCGCCTGCAATGATCTTACATATTTTTGCTCACACCATTGTGAGACAACACCTTTCCACATAAAACAAGACCCCAAATTTTCACACAGTAATTCCTGCCTGAAACCAACTCTTCTCAGATGAACTAGACTGGTAGTCTGTTAAAAGGTATATAATTTAAGATTTGCACATGATAGAGATTTAATCATTCATATATATACACAACACACACATGCACTTTCAAAGGGAAGAGAAAATAATTTACTATTTCCTTCACTACATACTTGTTTAATGTTATATTTCAAGAACCTCTGCAGATGTCCTGAAAAGTCTGACATAAAATGGTCAACATCATGCAAGACTTCATTTTTTCTGATACATACTGAGTATGTACATGCACGTATCCTTATGTTTTATATCAAGAAATATAAATACACTCACAAATACATGTATAAACTATACTTATCCAGTCTGAAATAATTACATTCAGATGCTGAACAGATTACCTAATAAATAGCAGAAATAAATCCAGGTGTGTAATATTTTATCTTCAAATTTTTCTGTTATCATCATCCCTAAACAATGCTCTACTTTTCCTCAGTAGATAGATCTATTAAAACAAAGAACCAGATTTTTTTTTCCTTTCTTTACCAGGCCCACTTAAAAACTTCTGCTTGCATCTTATCTTTTATTCTAACCATAATTTTAATTCTGCTTTGTCCAGAAGTCTGATTCTTTCAAATGCTGTAATGAAACCCAAATCCTTCCATGTTGTGCAGCCATCCTTCCTTTTAACCTTTGCTTTCAGTCAACACTTGCGTCTTCTCATTTCCTTTTCACTAGCTTAGTTGCAGTTCTTGAGTGAGTAGTACTCCCAATTCATGTATCATCACCCTAAAGCATAACTGTCACAATTTGCAAATTATAAAACACTAAAGAAGAAATTCAGGCAGATGTAATTCTCTTGACCTCAGCAAGCTGGACCTAACTACAGACAATCTCATTGTTGTCCTAGTATTTTATTGAGCAGTCTGTACGTAAGCTGAAATTTCTTTAATACTCATGCATGATACAATCATCTTCCGTAATTTTTAGTGCTTTATATTATGTTATTTGCACGCAACACTAATGGACTTAAGTTTCTTTGCAGCATGTATTTTCCTCATGCCTAGTTTGCTGCATAAAATTCTTTAACTTGGAAAGAAAACTGTTCTTAAGAAGACTCATACTACTTGAAGGATCCTCATCCTACCCAAAGGATCCTCATCCTAACCTAAAGTAAACAAAATCTAATTTGTTACATACTGTTAAAATCAATGACAGTTATATGGATAATGCATAAAGCAGTAATTAATCAGAATTTGTCTAGAACATGAAAAAATAATTTTATTCTTTATGAATTCAAAATGTACCCTTATTTTTCAACATGTTTCGTATACAAAAAAAAGAATTTAAAATAATTTAACTCCTGTAACATAATAGCAGGTTGCCCCAAAATAAGGTCTAGAATCCAAAATTTGTAATCACCTTTTTCATGTTATACATGATATATATCAAGTACGTAGGACACATGGATAGATAAAGACATAGTATGTGCCACAAGCATTGCCACAAAAGCTTTAATTCATACTATATTTACACAGGGAAATACTTGTATTTTGTAATTATTATGCTTGACTCACATCCAATTAGGAAAAAAAGGTGTTTCCCTGAAGTTATGGCATTCTTATAAATTTTACATTTCAATTATTTTATGCTCAAACTCACTTTCAGCTATATTTGAAAACATCTATGATTCTATGTGAAATGCTTCAAATTTGTTTGATATCACTTCATTTTGCATAGCCTTTTTTCAGAGAATATAAGAATTCCAGTATTTTTTCCTACCTCAGACTTTGGGTCTGATTCTGTTGTTTTATTAGGAAATGGTCTTTTGTTTCCAAAAATGGGAAAGATTGATTCATGCAATCAGCAACAATTGTCCTATTGACTTCTGCAGTGACAAGATTAGGCTCCCCTTGTACACCTTTACAAAATTATTCTTACAAAACATACATACTTTACTCACAAAATAAAGCTGCCAATATCTCATTTATTTGTGTTTTACTGTAAAAGTGTAATTTATAATGCTTAATACAAAGTGGCTGAACAAAGAAACCCAATTCTAACTGACTCTGTTAAGAATACTCACCGATTTTCTGCTATGTAAACTTTAAATGTGTTTGCAGTCAGGCACCCAGTATCCTGTAGTGCTGATTCCACCGTGTATTGTCGTACGACCATGAGGGCTCCTCTTGCCACCCCTGTATCATTTCTTGCCAGACAAGCACAGAAGTGCTGAAACAACACGATTCAAAGCACTTTCAGGCCTGGTCCTGTCCTGCATTTTTTTACATACAGAAAAGTACTTTTTCAGTCAAGTAGATTTGTGATTGCATAAATATGTCCTAGTCCTGATTGTGTGCAGATATAAATGTGTTTACTAAAAAAACACTGAGATCAACCAGTGGCATTGCAAAGTGTGCAAAGTTGAGCATGTATTCAAGCGTTCCTAGGAGTAAGACCTGCATTACGAGAAATAATTTTTGTAAATATATCCACAGACTAAATAGCAGGCTTTTACCACAAGGGCTTGATCTTATTCTTTTTACCCATTCCAAAGTTCCCGTTTAATTTCTTGAGTCCTTTGTATAAGTTGGATGAGGATTTCAGAAGACACACAAAACACCACATAGCAAGATTTTTAGGGTCTCTATTTTTTAGCGTTTCTACACAGCGCTAATGTCTTGACAACCATCTATTCAAACTGATCAAGGTTCAGAGCTTGGGGTTCTTCCTCAGACTGTGTTGGTATAAGCTCATATTCCATTCACAATTAAAACTAAATAGTAGCCTTAGCATTCGCCTTACTATTTTTAATATGAGGGATAATGTTGTATGGCTTTTGTCTCATATTCTTAAGGAAACAAAAGATCTCACGAAAATTATATGAGACAAATTAGACCGTTTTAAGATTGACTTTTATTGAAAAATTAAAACTGCATTGCATATCTTCTTTATAACTTTGACATTTCTTAAACCACAAAACAGAGATTCTGTTTAAAAAATCTCTTCATATTTGTCACCATTCAAAAAAACAGATTATGAACTAAGTCAACAATGATTTTAAAATCCTGGGTTATTCCCAAGGCCCCTGGTTCCATCTGTCTGTCATGAATGGCATAATCTATCTTCCCTAAAAGTACCTTTAATAATACAATCAGAATTTTTCTCATTCAAAATCAACAGCTACTGTTGATGTTTATCCAATGGCCAGTCTTTTCCAAATAAATTACCTCAGTTAATAAGCCCTGCAGCTACATGTTCAGCTAAGATCTTGCCTATTGTTTATTTGATCTGAATTCACCCACACAAAATTACAATGATTGTCCATGTGATTTTAAAGGCAAAATTGCTATCTTAGAGTGTATTCTAAACCTCAGAAAAACAAAGTCACTCACCTGGAATTGCAACGCTTTGAATTAGTCAACACTTCTGTATATCCATACTGCCTGATCTCTCAGTTAATACTGAAAATTCCAGGTAAGCTTTTGTCTGAGAAGCTGTAACATATTACTCAGATAAAATAGTACCTACTGGGAAGAAACACAGATGAGTTTTCTCACCGACGACCATAACTGCTCTGTTAAAGTCAGCTAACCAAGTTGGAAATTAATAAGAGCCCTGTGCCTGTGGAAACAGGTACATGTAATAGGGAAACACTCCAGAGTCTGATATTAGAAAAGCTTTGCAAGAATCTAATTGTGGGTATCATCCATGTCAAGACACAACACCGCAGAAAGGCAAGACAAAATGCAGAGGGTAGGAAGATAAATTTAAACCCCCTGTCTTTAGAGAAAACACCTCTGTGATAATTGTCTCACTTTTGAAATGGGCAGGAGGAGCACCATTATTCCTGCCTAGCTGCAAGCCATCGATGGCAATAGGTAGAACCTCTGATGCTTTTCACCTCCAAAACACAAGATACTCTATTAAATGAAGAAGCAGCAATTTTAGTGAGCAAAACATTGTATCTGTGCTGCAGATGTACAGATCTGTTTCTGACTACATCATAGGACTGTCCAAGGTTTGCTGTATGAATGCCAGGAAGCCATATTATGGGCTTTCCTGTAGTTTCATGATCAGTTGCATCGGGATGATTCTCTTTACCAAGTTTATATGCTTCTAGGAGATACTACATTTCAAATACGATAAATTATTAATAGAATATTGAAATTATCTGGATACAAGGTCCATGAGGTTAAAATATTAAGATTAGAGGATTAAGGGTAAGTTGGGATCTTTAGTAATACTGTTGTGGAAAAATCTTGACTAGGGAGGTGGAGCAAGTCAGAAATTCCCACCTAAGAACTGGTTGAAGAAATCACAAGGACCATGGTGCTGCTTGCCTTAAAGATGTAAAATCCCCTAGTGAAGCTAGGTCAGCAGTTATACATCTCTGCATTGATTATACTAGTTCATATTTTTTCTCATTAACAAGAAGCACTGAGAGAAATGTTTCAAGCTTCTGTGGAGCTGCCCTTTGAATAAAGTAAAACTGTGACGGAGACCAGATTTCAATCAGAAGCTGGTAAATCAAAATGTGACATGTATTTCCTCTTCAAAACAAACTTCTTTCTGTACTCAAAAAAGAGCTCTCAATGAGAGGCCCTCTAGTTTTGATGAATAGATAATATATATAAAGAATGGCATTATGGAAGTTGGTACTGAAGTCAATGTTCACACTAACTACTTCTGTATTGCAGGCCTCAGGTCATGCAGCATGGATGTTTACATCAAGAGGTGTTAAGTATTGAAGATATGGTAAGATATCAGGGTTATAATTAAAGAAGATTGATGCTTAAGATCAAGAAGGCAAGAAACCAACTACACTATCTTGAGGAAAATAACCTAATGAAAGAAATAATGTACTGGTGAGAATACTGGGGGGTTTCATGGCTTAAAAGTAACAATGTAGATAATCTTTTGAAAGTCATACTTATAAATCTAAAAGATAGTGACAAATTTATAATAATTTTTAGATTCAACTCAAATAATTTCAAGAAAAAGTTTTACGGAAGGTTACAGAAGAGGGATAAGCAATAGTCCTATGAAAAGCTGGAAAGGCTGTGCTATATGATATGGCATTTACCATGACAGCTTCTTCCTTCTCCCTGCTCTGACCTAGCCAAAGATGTGAGACAGCATCCTCAGAAGACAACCAAAGGGACCTGCAGGATGGAAATCGCTCCTGGCTGTATCTGTCCTTCCACAGGACTGAAGGAGGCCATAGAGGCTGTGAAAACTGCATAGCATGACTGCATTTCACTGAATGTTTCTAAAATAATTTAATTTTATTACTGACTGGGGGGGAAGAGAAAAACAAAGTAATTACTGACTTGCATAGAAGATAGCCATAGAAGCATGTATGAAAAAATTTGAAATTAGCATATTCCATTTATCACCATGACAGTAACTCAGTAGACAGAGGATTATTGAATCTTCATTTTGTTCCACTATTCTGCTTCCCGTATGGAGTTTTCCACTTGGTAGTATTGATTATCTAATGATTAAAACTGAATAAGCTACGGATGGCTCTGATATCTATACTTTCAGTCTAGCCAGTTTAAACTGTTGTGACAAGCCAGCTGTATTTAAAGATTCTGAGATTACTTTTGGTTTTATTTATTTTATAACCTCCAAACACACAGTGAATTCCATTTCACTAAGAGAATGATGCTGGTTAAAACTCCCACAGAAATGCTATAGACTTTCAGGAGTCTTCCCACAGAATTTAGTTAAAATGGTCATAGTCCTAAAATACAACTCAAAAACAGGGGCCTTGGTTAGCAACCAATATTCACTAGAAAAGCATTCAGAACACTGAACAGACAGTCTGACATTACAATAAATAAAAGTTAAAATTCTAATAGATTAAAGGGATCTCATCTTTTCACAGTCTATACACTATGTTAGAATTCCTTATATTCAGTAAAATTATCTGTAAGTTATTATTTTAAGGGCACTAGGATTTAAATGAAAGTTTCAACTAATATTTTTGTATTTTTTTTTCTTTGGCTCACAAAGACACTAAAATACCATAAACATTATTTAGAACTTCAATAATATATAAATAGGATACATTACAAATGGAAGAAAATACAAGACAACTCTTCAGCATGGTAAATCTCTGCATATAAATAAGCAAATATTTCATATACCTACAATTCAACAGTTATCTTGCTGTAAAACTATTACATTTAAATCCTTTTACACAAAGTCATTTAACAATAATATACACAATCTACACAAATTAACCTCTAAAAATACAGCAATAATATACCTGTTACAATGACTCTGCTACTATTATCCCCTGATGTGACACTAGAGGGGAAATACAACTATTTTACTCGAAGGTGCCATTAGAGATTGCTGTTTTGTACATGAGAGAAGCACCAACAATAAGATTTAATACTGCTATACATTTTCTTCAGCTCCTAAGAATCTACATTTTAGAAATGTTTCTACATGTCTATTTTTACCTGGCAGAAAGATCTGTAGCACATTATCCACATAATTAGTTGTTGAAGGAAAAGTTAATTCTCTTAAAGTGGAAAACATGCTGTGGCTTAGATCTAAGTTTATAACCACTTATATATATATACATATATATATGTATGTGTATATATATATGTATGTGTATATATATGCATGTATATATAATTATATATTTATTTATACTGTACATATATACTGTGCAGAGTTCTTAATTTGCTATTTTAGTACTTATTAATTTCCTGCTGACTACAATAAAGAAGACCAATGTAAGAGTCAATAGTACTTCAACTTCAAGATAATACATTTTCCCTCAGTAATATGTTCTACCAATACATATAGGTTTCAGTAGCCTACAGTTGTTTTGTTTAAAGATGTCTTAGGAGATTGGAGCTTAAAGAAGAAGAATTTCCTTAAAACACGTTCTGCAGAACTGGGTTAAAAAAATAGCCAGCGCTGGAAAACAGTGAATTAGAGAAATAAACAATTCAACCACTGTACTACAGCTCCTGCCCCAATCTCTCTATTTCCTCAATGAGGAAGTCAATGTCAGACTTAGTTGCTGCTGGGTTTGAGATGACCATTCGAAAGAAGTTGACTTTATCGCCCTGAGGCTGATATCCAACCATGGTAGTACCTGACTCCATCATCAGTGCTTTGATTTTTGGTGCCACCTTTACAATTCAAGAGAGGGAGAGAGAGAGAGAAAAGTAATTAAAATAATTATCCTTTCTTTGTATGTCACAACATTTCTTAATTTGGAAAAAATAAATGGACAGATGAGAAAGGCACTAGTTTTTACAAAAAGATCTGTAAGAAAAAGCTTGAAAACCTAAATATGTAGGATTGGATATTTAAAGAAAAATTGACAATAGTAATATCCATCTTTTTGATTAATAGACTGATAGCATCCTAGAGTATTCACTATATAATAATTCTATATATTAAATGTATGTGTCATTTCTCTGAGCTGAAGATTTTGTTATGAAGAAATATTTTCAGTCTTTTTATGAAAACCTACTCCAGAAGCATGTTTCTGAGGGTAACCTGTGTTTTCCATGAGAATGTTATGTAGTCTCAAAGTCATTTTCTGGGCATGGGGGGGGAGCGGAAGGTGTGGCAACAATGGAAATTTTTCATCAAGATCTGTGTCATAAAGAATATTTTCTGTTAGCATAAGCCATGGAAACCTTCCATCAGTTTTGCAGTACTGTGCATTTACTGCAATCTCACTTTCTCACTTTAATTTACAAGGAATGATGTTCTGACAGTCTTAATATCTGGTATTGACTGAGCCCAGTTTTGCCATTTCTTTCTTCTGCTCCACTCTCTCAGCCAAGGTCAGATGTCTGGCTCTTTTACTGTTTTGTAGGATGCTTTATAATGTCCTCTAACATTTAACAGGGTCAAGTCAAACATTTCATCCTTCTTCCCAGTCTTACCTTCCTCTTTTCTCTCTTTTTTTGCAATGTCTTTACCTAACATGTCACAGGGTTGACCCAGGAATTTCTATTCTCTTCTGTTATCTTTTCCCAGTGTGATGCAGACATAAAATCCTATACAAGACCTCCCAAGTTTGCCCATTCTTCTCCTTTCCCAAACATAAAAAATTGCAATTCATTTTGACAACTATAAAAACATTCTTTTGTCTCCTGTATTTCATTCCACTTCTGTCTGT
Organism: Scopus umbretta; assembly: GCA_013400535.1. Lineage (NCBI taxonomy): Eukaryota > Metazoa > Chordata > Aves > Pelecaniformes > Scopidae > Scopus > Scopus umbretta. Next base: position 27,936 of record VZTL01038004.1, on the reverse strand, counting down.
CTAGAATGCCACTACAAAATTAATGCATTTCACTTCCCTCAAGTCCTAAGTAACACAATACTTTTCCTGGTGGTGCCTCTACGATGCCTTCACTTCCCTCTATCATTTCTTCAAATAAATTTATCCCAAAGTCCTCCAAGGGGTATTAATTTTCACTGAAATGCACTAATGCATGACTAATCAAGCACATTTAAAATCAAAATAAAGACCTGAGAAGGACTTACAAGTTTCCATGTCCTTTACCCAATCCCAGCATTTTCAAATAATTACCCTTCCTTTTCTCTTGCTGATATGCTGTCCTATTCAAACAGGACTGAGACATCTTTGTGCCTAACTACTTTTTAAAGATTTATAACACTTTTGGGAGCACAGAAGTGACACAAAACAAAGAATAACTGAGTATGTTCTGTATCTGGTTCTATAGGGGAAACATGACTTCAGCCTCAGTATAAATAGGAGACAAAGGTGAACAAATGTCAAGGTCATAACAAGCAATTGGAGAACTGATGCCCCAGAATTTGGAACTGTCCTGGTTTCAGCTTAATTCAGAGTTCATTTTCTTCCTAGTAGCTGACGTAGTGCTGTGTTTTGGACTTAGTATGAGAACAATGCTGATAACACACTGATGGTTTAGTTGTTGCTAAGTAGTGCTTACACTAGTCAAGGACTTCTCAGCTTCCCATGCTCTGCCAGGGGCACAAGAAGCTGGGAGGGGGCACAGGCAGGACAGCTGACCCAAACTGGCCAAAGGGCTATTCCATACCACCTGACATCACGCTCAGTATAGAAACTGGGGGGAATTGGCTGGGGGGGGCAGTGATCGCTGCTCGGGGACGGGCTGGGCATTGGTCAGCGTCAGCGGGTGGTGAGCAATTGCATTGTGCATCACTTGTTTTGTATATTATTATTATTATTGTTATTGTTGTTATTATTATAATATTATTATTATTATCTCTTTCTCTGCTGTCCTATTAGACTGCCTTTATCTCAACCCACAGGTTTTAGGTTTTGTTTTTTGGTTCTCTCCCCCATCCCACCAGGGTGGGGGGAAGGTGAGCGAGCGGCTGTGTGGTGCTTGGTTGCCGATCGGGGTTAAACCACAACAGGAACATGTGTCAACACATTGATATATTATTTTTAATAAACAGAATACTTTGGGTTGAAAGAGTAGACTATATTTTTGCATTTAACAAAAACCACATACCCTGTGTAACTTTTCTCTTCTCTCATCACAGTCTGGCATGCCCCTGAGACTTGGCGGAATATACCAAAAACATACATTTGTATGCTCTGGCTGCAAAAAGAACCAAACACATACATCAATAAACAAAATAATACAGATCAATCATACACTAAAGGCTAGTCAGTAGCATACTGTAGCACAGACATGGAAGACAAAATGTAGTATCCTAGTTCTGCATGTTAAAACAAAATAAATGGATTACAGTACTGCTGGTTGCATCTGCTATCTTAGATTCCCTATACATTGTCCCATTTACAATGTTTTTGGGTTCTAATGAAGTGCAAATGCTTTTCTCCTTCATGCAGTTTTATGAGGAACTGATTTCTAGGATTGCAGCAAGGGCAATCGAATTCTCCTTTTCTTAGTAAATGGAGAGACGAAGTATATTTGTTATTCTATCAACCAAGAGCTTACACAATGGGACTAGCAACAAAAGATACAGAAAAATTAGGAGATTCGCAGTTATGTATGTTAATGTGGAATCTCAGCATGAGCAGATTGTGTTAAGGTAGTCTTCATGCCCTAAACTGGGAAATCCTCTGCAGAAGAGGAGATTAATCTGACATTTATGATACAAAGACCACATGCATTTTGCCAAAAAGCTGCCCACATGCCAATAGTCATGTGGTTCTTTAGAAAATAAGGGCAGTTTTGCATAGCTGGCTTGAAGAACTGTGAGAAGTGTGAAGACTCTTTTCAGAATTCCATACAGATTTAACTCCTACACACAGGTTAAATGAAAGAAAACTTACCTCCCCCTCAAAAACCATCTCAAATTCTTCTCTGTTTTTGATTTTAGTGTAGAGATATTCTGCCAGCTCCAGGCATTTGTTGATCTGATTTTCAAATCCTACAGTGCCCTGTTTTAAAAAGAAAGTAAGTATTAATTATATGGTCATTTTTGCCCCTCTGATGCAATCATATTTTCAGATAGGTTTTGCTCTTAGAAGTTTTCAGTCAGAACACATTTAGCAGTACTATTTCTTGTAATTTAAAAGTAAAGTTAATCAACACTATAAAAGTGGCTAAATGTGGCCTAACTGTTATCACTATTAGGTTTTGGTTTCATTTTAAGATACTTTATTATCATAATAACACAGACTTTTGATAGTTTTAATAAATATTTTAAGCTTTTTTTTTTTCAGTTTCCAAAAATGTTATGAATATTAAGTCTTGGCTTCCCAGCTCTTGCTGAAAGACTGGGAACATGAAATGGGAACTCAGTTGAAAGGGTAAGAGTTGGGAAGTAATTTATTTCCTCTGAATAGTTTGCTAGAAATTTACATTTAAAAAAGTCAGCACACAAAAGCCTGCAATGTTTGCTAAAAGTAATTTGCCTACCTACTGATCTTTTGTTATATCTGATTGTTTTGAAAGATTATAATGCCAGAAAAAGTAGGTGCATGTTGAAAATAAATAAAATAAGAAAAAAAAGTTGTGAGTTTTTTTAAACTACACCTGTACATGAATGAAGAAGACAGACAGACAAGTACACTCCTAAATTATTGCATATTTGGGGTAAATTCTTTGTATTGAATAAAATCACTGAAGGTAAAGTCACAAGAATACTTCTGGACCTAGGCTGTATATCTCTACTATGAGGACAAGAGTATGATCATGCATGGTGGCTAATACTGAAGGAAAAATTTCCATAGCTTCCATAGCATTTTGTTTTCCTAACATTTTAGTAATATAACCATGCAGTCTGCTAGAAACAGGTTCTATCCAATATTTCAGAGAACTCAGGTCCAAGAAATCTGAATCTGTCTCAAGACCAAACAGAAATCCAAAGTAATTAATTTCTGGAGAAATTTACATTCCAGATATACAGGTCACCTTAGCAATTTTAATCTATATTATTTTTAAAGAATCACACCCACAGATATCCTACTCCTGAATTTTAAATATGACCCACATCCACTATGGTTTCCGCTGTAATTTTTTTTCTTTATTGTGAAGCACTCTACTTCTTTAGTGAAGCCAGTTTAACAGGTGAATATAACAGCAGAGATAGAATCAGCACACTAGTTTTAAAAAAATGTGTCCAACTGGTATTTTAGAGAAATGTTCAGTCTGTGCTTTGATGGTGTCTGCAGTCAGCACTTGGTACTTGGAACCATAAACAACACACTTCGAAGTTGCTAGTCACAGTCTGATTCCAATGTGTCATAAGGAGCTTCATGTTACTGGATTACAGTCCCAAAATAATTTATTTTGTAGGAAGAACTGAATCTGAACTGAAATGTACTTAGCCTGGTAATCAAACCTATGTTGATTACTAAAGTAACCGTTATAAGTATTTTGTGTTGAAGTGTTGCGTTTCTGTTTCTGAAGTAAATGACAACTCTACAGCCTGTTTAAAAGTAACGGTATATCTGAAGTTCTGCTACTTTCTTCCCTCAGTCTTCAGTATTGAGGAAATCTGCATGAAAACATCTTTTACCATCATACGTTATTTACTATTGCTGTCTAACTCCCACCCAGAGTGAAAACTGTTTTATGATTTTACATTTTGCCATCAGACTTAATCTGAGTTCTATAAAGAAAGATTAGACTGTGGACAGGTCACCCAAATGAATTCCCATTTTGTCAGCAGAAGAGCAAGAAGGATAGTAATAAGATGACTACTGATAAAGAAATAAAAATGAAATGTGTTTTCTTGATTACACAGGCCTTCACCTTGTAAACAGGTAAGCCTGTAGGTAAGCCCATGCTTACATTCAGTCATCCAGGTGTACCACAGTAGTCCCAGGGAATCACCTGCTAAATCATTAGCTGGGCAAAGCTTCTTAAGAAAAAGGCTGTGTTTTCAAAGTTGCTTATAAAACCCACACATAGAAACATGATGTTCAAAGGACCCTTGTAAGTCATCCAGTCTACTCTGCTGCTACTACAAGTAATCGGTAATAAAATAAATATGTAAGTTTATAGAATCACAACAAAAGACCATTTTGGTGTCCTGCCCTCACTGGTTTTACTGCAGGACTCATCTAGTGATATAAACCTTTCTTCTAATTTCCAGATGAATTTATTGATGGCTAACATTGCTCTCTAATTTAAATGGCTTTTTTCTGACTTAATAGTCAGATACCTGTGTGTTTAGAGATTGTAATTACACAAACATTTCTGTTAAAAAAGTGTTCCATTACATGCGACTTATAAATGAAATAAATACATTTCTGATTTTTGAGCTGAACTTTTATAATTCACCTTTGCCTTCCACATCAACCAGAATTTGAAAATGTCCACATGTCGACCACACTGTATTGCCTTATCTCCAGTGTCATAGGATACATCATACTGTTTGTCTTGCTGGAAGAGATAGCCTGCACACATTTGATTGCAGCCTTGAAGTATGCCCTGTAATGAAAAACATATACTTATATAACTCATATGGCATATGTACATATGAAACTGCATGCGTTTCATATATAATAATATATTAAAATCTATTTCAAATATATACAGAAAAATTGTTCTTTAATGGGCCAGATTATAAAACACTGACCTTGTTTTATAAACCTAAGCCACAAAAATAATTTCATAACCTAAGGTGCTCTTAGAAGTCCCTGAGTAGTCATATGGGTTTACACAACCACACCTGAAAAAAACATCCTCAGATTAATTTGGATTCTTAGTTTCTGATGTTAAATTTGTCCACTTCACTTTTTAAGGCTATGTTCTTAAGCCTTAAATTTTTGATGAGTTAAATTACACACTAGAATAAAGCTGAGGTCTCTCAGTGCAGCAGACAGCTACAGAAAATTAAGACAAAAAAAATAATTGAAGACTTCAACTTTATATATTGTCCAGCTTTATGAGACTTAACATTAGTGATAAATACAAGTAGAAATGCCCTAAACCAGACATTTTTTTGCTTACAAATAAATATGGTCAACAGACCAACAGAAACCTACAGATTACTGGTAAACATCTCTGAAGGAAACACAGAGGAGCAAATTCCTGTATGTTACACAGGTCTTACGCATGTGACATTTCTGAAACGGTTTGCATTTCCTTTAGAGTTTATTAGCAGTTATATTTTTATATATATAAACATATGGAGTCATAATAAAATCAGCATGGTTTCTTTTCAACAGAATTGAGAAACTTTTAAACCACTATGTAAGGTAAAGTAGCCCCTTTTTATTTAAGCAGTTTAGACTGTGACCAATTACTAAGACCAAGGGTGTACCTTGAGTATATCATTGAAACAACAGGACATATGCTCAGATGAATTATATTAGCATGGCTCTAGTGTTGTTATTAGTATATGCAAAGATTCAACAGCCAAAGATCTGACCCATATTGTCTAGACCTTTAAAAAAAAACAAACAAAAAAACAAACAAAAAAAACCCAGAAAAGATAAAACAACTTCCTAAACACACTGTAAATCCACTCAACTACTCCTTCTAAAGGAAGTTTTGAAATTAAATGGATTTTGCACTACACTCTTAAAAAGTAGGGCTTGATATTTACTACTTTTTTT
>VZTL01038004.1:7792-18215 GCA_013400535.1 Scopus umbretta | reverse complement strand
AAAAAAAAAAAAAAAAAGCCATGAAAATAATTTTAGAAATGTTGCTAACCCATTTTCCAGCCTAAAAATGTTTTTCTTCCCATGCGAAGCATACATAGCAACAGTAGAAACTACAAATTTTAGACAAGGTAGGAACAAACTCTGTTTTTATTGTACTGTAGCTTGACAAAATTAACTAGTCAGAAGGTAAAGAATATTATTTTGTCTAATCTTTTTCAGTGAGGAGATTCAAATGTTCTAGTAGAAGACTAGCAATAGTCAAGTAAAGTTGAGATTTTTACAGCAGTATAAAGGAAAATTAATTAAATGTGATTTGTAAGTTGTGATTTTTTTGGCTTGAAGTTGTTCCTGTAGTCTTTAACTACTAATAAACAGAACAAAGCAGAGCAAAGAAATCCAAAACAAAAGCAATAAATGTGAAACTATCAGATCCAAGTGACATCATTTAAAATTAGATTAAATAAATGTGAACTGCAATTTCGTAGAGTGCCCAAATGTAAAGAAGTTAAGAAATAATAATAATAAAATAATCTTGACTGTTCTAATTTTGGTGGTTTTATACAAAATTAATGGATTTTTCATTGCATTGATTCAAGAAATAACAATGAGTGCCTCAAAAAATTGAACCTACTGGCTGTATTTACTAACACTGCAGCCTCACACTTGAAATCTATGGGAATTTTTAGGACTTCAGTAGAATTTTTGATGGTTATGGCTAAACTTTAAAAGTTTGGATAAAAATAGGTTTAGTTTCATGTTTTCATACTTTTTCCTTATATTTCCAAACAGAAAATTATTTTTAAGTCATAAAATACAGACGTGGTTCAAGAGTGAAAAATACTTTTAAATAGTAAATGGAAACCTTAGCAAGACATATAGATAATTCCCTAAACAATACATGAATGTATAATTAAGCAGCTGAAAACATTATTATAACATTTATATCATTATAATGTTCTCTTTTGATGTTAACCCTTAGCCTTCCAGAGGAAGAGGTAATTTTACTAAGCCAAGCATTTACGCCCTGATTTTTAAAAACACAAACCTTTTGTTTAGCTTCCAAAATTTTTGCCTCCAAATCAGCTGGTATTATTTTGCCTCTGTAATTATTGTAGAAACAGAAAGACAAATAAAATTAAAGACTGCATATGGAAATACTAGCTACAGTTGAAATAATTTAATAGGATTTTCTCAACAGGCCATTAGCAACTTGACACACTGTACTGAACCAGTCCTTAAGCACAATACAACAAATTTAACAGATGAACACATTTAATATATCAAAACCTTAGCACTCATCCTACCTTTCATTGCATTTTATCAAAATCACATTGTCTGTTCCAAATCCAAGTGCAGCTCCAGCTTTCTTTATTGAGTAGTGACTCTGCAGCAAAACATATGCACATTTAATGGAGCAGTTTTTTAATGATGAAGCATCTTCACAACATACATCAATACATTAAAAATTAGCAGCGTGTTCAGCTCACATGTTCCGAGGTAAAGAGAACCAGTTTAGGGACTGCAGCCATGCCTTTGGTTTTGACTTCAGGGAAATACTTGTAGCGTGCAGCCATTATGCTGTACATGTTGGAGATAGCTCCTCCTGTGAATGAATAAATTAATGAATAATAAAATAGTGATAAGGAGAAAAAACGTCTATTAGACTAAAGACATATAAGTCTCATTTGCGTTTTGCAGAGAAAGTGGCAGTGAACTATGAAAAAATAAATCTCTGAAATGCGTGGTCATCTGTCTAAACAGCACAGGGACAGACACTCTAGGAAGTCATAGTTAGAAATTCCTATCCATCATCTCTTTCAATTGCTAATGTTTTGTAACACATTCCTAAAAAGTTCAGCTTTCATCATGCTGCTTTTGCATGATAACTTCTTGTTAGCAAGAATAACAGGAACTTATCAAATTGTCTGAGACTGAAGAAATGTCACATGCTTGATGGATTATCCCATCTCACTGCAGATACATAGTAGATGCCTAAAAGGTAGATTTCTACAGCTGAGCTAGTTATTCTAAGCTTCCTTGTAGTCCATTAAGGGAAAGAGGTACTTTGCAGGCTGTGATTCGACTAATTTATTTTTACATTTTGAAGAACGTGAATTGATGGAAAGCACCTATTTCTCTTGGTTTACTGCTAAAAACAGCCCAGGACAATCAGCTCAGTTCTACGATGCAAACCTCAAGATTTAGTAATTTTAATCTCATCCATAAAGTCTAGGATAACTTATGCCTCTAATATTTCTTCATCAACAAGAACACTGAGAAAGATCTGTATTTTTCTAGCAGATGGGACTGGAGATTAAGCAAGTGTGCATTCCTGGATTTTATGTGGGCTGTTCCAAAAGGAGGTGGAATTGTCCTTTCCTCCTCTGAAACAGGATGGTGTCCCCCCACGCCAAACCCAGAAATCTGGAGTTTTGCTGGGTGCCCATGTTGTCCACACATGAGCCCAGAACTTCCACATGGTTTACCAGTCTTTTCTGTTACTGTTGACTGCCTTCATATCACCTTCATGGGAAGACGCTTTGTCTTGGTCTTTGTACTGGAATCATACTTGCAAATCCAGTCAGATTATGCCCCAGAGAGTATCTCCCAGGAATTGACAGGTAGTCACAATCTTTTTCTGACTGTGAACTCAAATCCTCACTGACCATCAAAGAAGTCAGTACATGATTCTCAAGAGCTATTAGTCAGCAGGAATTGTGTTTGCTCAGCATCCCCAGAAATTAAGCGCAAAAAAAGGGTGTTTAAATGCCTAACTATATACCAGAGCTTGTAGTCAAGTTTTAAAATGTTGACCAGCCGTGACACATAGCCATACTCAAAGATAATTTATTTTTTTCCCCCCAACTTTTTTGTGGGATGTTTAAACAAAGCATTCCTACTTCTAAATATCTGATGCATGGTTTTGTGTTGCAGATATTGTGGGCATTCAGACATAGTTTATGTTTATTTTAAATTTTGAAGTTTTAGTCAAACCACCAAAACAGAGAGAAAAAAAACTCACCAGGTGAGAATATTCCATCACCATCTTTATTTGACCATCCAATAATCTCTCTCATCTTTCGAAGTGTTATTTGTTCCATGAGGACAAAAACAGGGGCAATTTCATAGGTAAACCTGCATGGATAAAGGAAAAAAAAAAACAAAACACAAAAAACCAAAAAAAATCCAACACAAACAAACAAAATCCAATACAGATTCTAAACACACACACCAAACTCCCAATCTATGCTTAAGGTTCTTAAAAGTTTTCCTATAAATTGAGGTTCTGATATTGCAACCTTTATCCAAGCAAAAATCTTCGGGAAGACAATACTGGAAATATTGGTCAACAAAACCTGCAGTATTAGCCTTTTTGCATCTTTCTATACAACCCACAGAAGACCTAATGCTCACCATCACAGCACTGCTGACCGCTGTATGAGATTGTACTGTAAAACATTTGTTTTCCAACATGCCAATTCCACACTTGTGGAATAACATATTGCCAAATCCTTATGAAAACAGTGAAGTTCGCTAAGCTAAACACAACCATAATTAGGAGTATTGAGCTAGGGCTTCAAAGTCTAAATACAATTAATTATGTGGATTTATTCTGTTGATGATCTCCAAGGACAACTTATTTCTACAATACCATGCAATCAATAACTGTCAAGAGTAATTATAGATGATGATTTTCTAATTACCAATTACCAAAAACAAGTCAGAAGTCAAATATTGTATCCACTTAATGAGGGCAAAAACCATTGTATAGTCTGGTATGCCCTGATGTCACAGACAGATACGTGGATGGAAAGTGACACCCATACAACCATTTTTGGTGATTGAAGTACATGGATAAATTGCTACTGCTGTAAACAAACTCTGATTGCTGTGTAAACAAAAAAAAAAACCAAAAGAAAACAAAAAAGTAAAAAAGGAGGGTGAGGGGAAGGAAGCTGAGAGAAACTGAACAATCAACCTGTGATTTCCAAAGGAGTCTAGACAAATATGATACCCTGACACTTTGGATCTGACTGATGTCTTCCACATGAATAATTTCACCAAAATGTACGTGTTGTCTCTCTAATACTAAAATGACATTTTGAGAACAGGTACAGCAAACTTTAAGGAGGCATGATATGAAGAAGGGAACATGTGTCTGAAAAGCTTGTCCTTTATTTACAGCTACACTGGTTATATTCATTTTTTCTTCAATCCTTACGTGTCCTTCGTCCATCAGAGAAACACCACCACTATTTTTAAAACATTCCTTTAAGATTAAGCAGCATTTGTAATTAGCTTAATTGTTGTAATTGCTATTTTCAGAAGCCAAAATACTGGTTATTTTGCTTTTCTTATCATTGGAACTGTCAAAGGCAGTTGAACATTGATCTGAAGTTTGGGTGCTGCCAGTATTTTCAGAGAGACAAAATTAATAAACCAGTAAGTGTCTGCTGTTTTTTTTGTTTGTTTTGTTTTTAATACTGCAAGTCTATAATACTTTCCAATCTTTATTTAGGCAGAATGACCAACTGAAGTCAACAGGAACTCGGCAGTGCATAGATCACTGTAGTCTAATACAAGATACATTGAAGTTAATGTGATTTTTTTCCACCTGTTTAAACACCCTTTGATTTTTGTCCTGAGACCTTGTACACTGATCCCTACATACTTCCCAGAAGACTTAAAGGCTTGTACAAAGAATATACAATGTGAAGCAAGTTTTTTGTATATTAAATATCAAGTGTTCACAAGGGGAATTTTTAATATACTTAAACCCAAGTAAAATAGCACTTATTTATTTTATTATTCTCAAAAGACTGACAAAGAAATAACAGATAACTGCAGATGATTATAAATGATAAGGCCAAAGCAGCTATATTAGACGATGGCTGTGATTTTAAAAAAATCACATCTCACTAAAGTTCACTCCAACTTATTTGATTTAAGCTTAAGTTATTTTGAAAAATTCATTTAAATGCAGAAAATGTGTTTGGCTTGGAAGGAACCGTCTGACTTTGGAACCAATCTCCTGGCAAAAAAATGCTGATTAGATTTTTCATACAGTTACAACCTTTACGGGTATTTCTATGAATTAAATAAAACAGTCATGAGTCTCAGCTCTTCACTAACAGAATAAATGAATGGGTTTTTTGGTAGTGGACAGTGCTGGCTTAATTCTGCTCTCACCTAAAGGCCAGACCATTTTATCAGGCCAAATCATTCTGGCTACCTGTTCTCCTGTTTGCCAGTATGTAAAAAGCATTCTGAGGAGAAACGTAAAGCATTTTACATCATTTTTCTATGTTACATTTTCATAAGCATACATGCATAATGAAAATACCCATATAATTCTCTCATCTTGGCTAACAGTGGGCATAAAGAGAACTTCCAGATAACATTATTGCTTTCTAACCTCAGCTGGCTGCTGCCTGGTGGGCAAATGCCCTGCACTACAGATACCTAGAGCTGGCTGAATAATGGCAACCTCTAAAATTTGCACCCTGAAGGTCTTATGATTAGTGATTGAGCTACAAATAGCACATTGATACATCATTTCCAAGTCAATGTGGGAAGCTTATTACGTTTAATATAATATATTATCTTTGCAGTGACATTTAAGTAACATTTCCTAATGACAACTTAAAATTTTAAGAGAATAGAGACATCTTGATTGCTCAAAACTCATTTGCAAATGAAAACACGTATTTGTTAATTGTTCACCAATATTTTAAGTATTGTTTACAGGTGGAAAAGAAAAAAATGACAAATGGAAAACATTCCCTACCATAATCCAGTGTTACTGTCGCTTGTGTGTTACATGCTTGTGTAGATGAAATAGGTTGAACAGTTTCTAGGTAAAGGTCAAAACCTGTTCTTCTGTGCTGGAACATTGCTCAAAACAAATAATATGTTTCCCAGAGCTCACAGAGACGATTTGCCTATTTTTAATAACCTTCTCTGTCAGTTCTTTGAATCGTACTTTACAAACATCTTGCTTAGCCTTACTTGCAATTACTGTGTTATTTGAAAGCATATCATGTTGACCTTGGTTTGCTGAGAAAAAAAGAGCAATGTATTATTTTGCATTTGCTAAACCTCACACAAGCAAATAGACACTCAATTTTCATGCTCGCGGAGAAGTATTTTCAAGATATGTTCTTGTTTAAAGTATACATAGCTTGACAGAAATAGCTATTTAACTATTTTCTTTTAAAGCCAAAGGAAAAAGCAACCTCATTTAAAAAAAAAAAATGTTACTCTTTCAGAAGTGAGTGCAATGTTTTTAATAATGATGACAATATTTCATAATACTATCACAGTCTGCCGCAGAGCTGAATTCTATTGTCCTATCAGATTTGTGCAATTTCACTGTTTACAAAAGGATAACTAAGCTAGGATAACTAAGTTAGTCAAAGGAAAAGGGACTTGCAAAAAGTGACACTCTTTGAAGTATGTTTTTGTCACAGAAGAACAATATTTAAGCAAAGTTTTCTTTTAGAAATGTAATCAGATTTGTTTTCACTTTTAATTATGGTGTTAAAAAAAAGGCACTTTAAAGCACTTTGCAATACTTGTTTTATGATTAAAATATATGTGGCTGGGTTTTCTTCCCAATCAGCTTTTAAATCTGAATGTGTCATACCAATTTTTAGCAAACATAACTAATTGAGAAGACAATTATTAGAAAGAGCAGGCTGGTTTTGGCTGGAGCACCTTATGTATTTTTTATTTCTAATGTCACAAAACAGACACAGCTCTACATAGAGCTGGTAGTAACAAACAGCTATAGATAATGAACCCTATACTCATGGATAAGCCAGTGAAAACATTGTTCGTTTTCCAATCTGCAGATACGTTTCCTGTGTTCTGCCAATTAGCAACAAACTACCCAAAACAGAGGTAGCTTTAGAGTTAAAATAGATCCAATACAGGACTAAAGCAGAGCAGTTTGTTACTTGCCAAGTATTTGGGCTCCCATCACATTTTTGGGCATATACAAATCAATGTATAAGTAAAAACTGGAGAGAGAAGGTTTTTTTGGTTTGGTGGGGGTTTTTTCATTAATTACACCCTTTGCTGCAAAAATTCAACATAACACCTTACATTTACATCTAGCTTCCATTAAATTTGAGGTCAAGAAAAATAAGGAGAAGTTTCCTCATTGATATGTTCTAGATGTAAAATTTTACATTTTTTACCACTTGTATTTATTTGTTTACAGACAACTTTAATAAATCTTAGACTGAACAATTCCTTCATTACCATTACATTGACTTTCAGTGTTACATTTTTCATCATCTTGAAGCCACTTCTTTACCAGCACATGAACAGAAGGTGGTGCCCCAAACCTGCTACCTTCGAAGTCAACAGGAGAAAAGGCAATAAAGTTTTACATATTTTGGTATTCTATGTATTCTATTTTGTATTCTATTCTACATGTATTCCAGTGTTAGTGCATTGATAGCTGCAGAATTACTCAGTCTGGAGACGAAGCTTAAAAAAAAATAGGGAAAAGAGAAAGAAGATGGGTCCAAGAGAAGAAAAATAATTTCATGTTATTATATTCGAATCATCATGTTTTACTTACCATGTGCTCTGGGAGATTTCCATTTCTGTTTATCAGAAATGTAAAACCGTCCAGCTTTCTAGAACTGTTTTCACTGTCTTACTGCCACATTACGAAAAATCTGAGACACTTACTGAAGACACAGCAATCGTCGTTTAAAGAAGAAAATTACACACGTCTGCGACAACACCCGCCTGCCACGATAGACGGCAGCCCCTGTAAGCACCAGCCACAGGCGCTGGCGACCAGACACTGCTTACATGTTTGTGTTGGCGGTTGACGTCAGCCACTCCCCAGCCAAGCCAATGATGTCCAGGCCAGTGGACAGCTGATTGAAAAAGCGAGGGTGACCTGGAGAGAGAAGTGAGAGCAACTGAGGAGAAGTAAGTCCTAACAGCTAAGACAACAGCAAGCCCTGCCTACGGGGAGGCCGTAAACCAACATTCACGGATCTCTTGTTACGAACTGGAAAACCCGCTTCGGAGGGAGCTCCGGCACGGGATCGCTAGCGTTTGCGTTAGAGGACGGACGCTGAGCGCGGATCGATCCCGCAGAACACCTGCGGGGCCTGGGCGGGGGCTGGGGCNTTCCCCCGCACGGTTTAAAAGCTAGGATTCACCTCCGAAACGAAGGCTTTGCAATCAAATCGAAGGCGATGACATTCCTCTATTTCCGCCAAAGTCGCTTTAACAACTGTTAGACGCAATAAGCCCGACTGTTGGGCGGTCTACTTTTCTAGCACGAAGACATGAAATTCCTAACAAACGATGACGGGCTTTGAGGAGAGGAGGGGGGTGTCACGGTTTAGCCCCCACCTCTGCTCTCTCGGGAAAGATAACAGGCTGGGGACAGCCCAGCCCGAGAGGGGGGGTCAGCGCTCGACGCCCGGAGGGTCCCCGTCACGTCGCGTTTGGCTCAACACCGGGAGCATCAGCATCTTTTGACGTGAAGAAATAAATGCGATTCTGCTCCCAGCGATGTCAGCGGGAACCTTTGGGAGGCGTGAGCCTGCCGGCGCTGCCACATCCTGAAGAGGAGGAGGAGGCGGCTGCCGCGGGAACCGGGGATCACGGAGGCGAAGCGACCGGGCTGCTGCCGCCCGGGGAGCCAAGCGGCTCAGGGCTACAGCCCAGAACCACCCCCGTGGCTTAGCTATTTGCTTTGCAAACCAGCGCTCCTCTCCCTCGCCATGACACGCAGTTTGAGAAGTTATTTTAAGAGACGTTTTGCTGACCTCCCAGCGAGCCTGCGGTCTCCTGAGGCTGGGCTGCAGATTCAGCCCCGCTGGCTTTAAAGGGAGCTTCGCCTGGACAGAGAACGTGAGCCCTTGGGGCCCGGGAAGCCCGGGCGTGTGTCCTGGGTCGTCACACGGCCCGAGCAGCTCTTCTGGAAAGCTGCAGCAGGTACCGCTTCGAACAGAGCTGGCGTCCGATCGGATACCTGCATCTCAGCTCCCGGGGACAGGTCCTGCCGGGCCCGCAAAAGCTCCAGGGGAGGTCGGGCCGAGGGGAAGAGCTTGCTCGACATCCCGACGCGGTCGATAGCCGGTAACGGTGCAGGCACGCAGGCGGCGGTGCCTCCGGCTTTGCTGCTGGCACCTGTTCAACAGCCCCCGGGGCTGGGAGCGAAATACGCTCCCCTTTGATTAAGGGCACAAAATCAAAACATGCCCCTGACACTCCTGAATAAATCAAACCACCACCTAAAATGGGAAGAGACAGGAAGCCAACCGCCACATTTGTTGCCAAGATTTTCTTCCTTGAATGCACCGCGTTGGTTTTTCACGGCTGCATAACTAAACAGCGGAGGAAGCAGCGCCCCGTCCGCCAGGAGCCATCGCTCGCAGCTGCCAAAGCCAGAGCCTGCCGGACAAAAGCCGCCCTCTGCGACCTCCCGCCGCCTCAGCTCCGCCGTGCCCAGCAGAGCGAGCCGAGCCGAGCCGAGCCGGGC
Organism: Scopus umbretta; assembly: GCA_013400535.1. NCBI lineage: Eukaryota > Metazoa > Chordata > Aves > Pelecaniformes > Scopidae > Scopus > Scopus umbretta. The sequence goes on along the minus strand of VZTL01038004.1, from coordinate 8,695 downwards.
CGGGCTGCTCTGAGCCGAGCCGAGCCGGGCTGCTCTGAGCCGAGCCGAGCCGAGCCGGGCCGGGCTGCTCTGAGCCGAGCCGAGCCGGGCCGGGCTGCCGTGAGCTGCTTGCCGGGCAGAGCTCAGCAGCCCTGGAAGGCTGGAGCAGGAGCGGAGAGGGGAGACACGGCCCCCGCTCCGTTGTCGCTCCAGTTCCTGACCTCCTTGGGTACCTACGGCAGTCAGGGCTTGTTGCCAGCCCAGCTTTCTGCTGATACGGATGCAAAACATNCCCGCCTGCCACGATAGACGGCAGCCCCTGTAAGCACCAGCCACAGGCGCTGGCGACCAGACACTGCTTACATGTTTGTGTTGGCGGTTGACGTCAGCCACTCCCCAGCCAAGCCAATGATGTCCAGGCCAGTGGACAGCTGATTGAAAAAGCGAGGGTGACCTGGAGAGAGAAGTGAGAGCAACTGAGGAGAAGTAAGTCCTAACAGCTAAGACAACAGCAAGCCCTGCCTACGGGGAGGCCGTAAACCAACATTCACGGATCTCTTGTTACGAACTGGAAAACCCGCTTCGGAGGGAGCTCCGGCACGGGATCGCTAGCGTTTGCGTTAGAGGACGGACGCTGAGCGCGGATCGATCCCGCAGAACCCCTGCGGGGCCTGGGCGGGGGCTGGGGCGAGCCCGTCTCCAGAGGCGCCCTCCGCCGCGCTGCGAGCCCGGGGAGCGGGGTGCTCGGCAGTAACGGCCTGCGGGCGGAGAAAGAGAGGAAGGCTCCCCTGCTTGCAGCGAGGCTGCCGGGATACGGCGGGCGCGGGGGCCGCTCGCCGAGCTGCGCGGCCGCGGCCTTCCGCGGGGTGCCGGCGGGCACCGTGCCAGTGCGGCGGGACCCGCTCCAGCGGGGCGCTCAGGACA
>VZTL01038003.1:0-19260 GCA_013400535.1 Scopus umbretta | reverse complement strand
AAAAAAAAAAAAAAAGACCTCTCAAGCCCCAAAACCACAGTCTTTCCATCTTTTCAGGACTTCCAAATGCAAGAAGCCTTTGAGTACACTATTTCCTCACACATGATGGAGCAATAAAACCAAAACCAAACCCAAAAACCTTTCTTCTGCCTATGTTACTGATTAAATTTTAGGCTGAAAAAGCAGTGGTGGTATCCTAAAGCTAACAACTCAAATATCATTTGAGGAACTTGTGACCAGAGGAAATAATCAAGAGGTAACAAGAATAGTTAATAAATATTCTAGCTGAGGCTCATGTAGCAGCTACTTCTAGAAATAAGTGAATAACATTGACTTGCTTGCTTTGTAAATAAATGGAAATATGAGGAAGGGTGGAGGGATATTGAGAAGGGAGTCATGATACATGAAACATAAGTATATCTGACTACAAACCAGGAGCAAAGTAGCCCATTGTTTACACAAGTAGCTACGTATTTCACCTTTGGTTGAGAAGACTGGGGCTGCTTAAACTGAACCCTTTTCTTTCTCCACCTTCTATTTGTACAGCCCATTGCTCTTTCTTCTGTGGAAGGAGGAAAGGATCTTGTGTTTGTACAGGCCCTCCATTTCTCCTTCCTCATCTCATCCTCACCACTCTGGAAAGCAAGGAAGAAAACCCTGAAGTCTCTCAGCCCCATTCTCCTGGTTTCCTTCTGTCTTGGTTTCAGCTTAATTCAGAATTAATTTTCTTCCTGGTAGCTGCTACAGTGCTGCATTTTAGATTTAGCATGAGAATGATGTTGATAGAACACTGATGTTTTAGTTGTTGCTCAGTAGTGCTGACACTAGTCAAGGACTTTTCAGCTTCCCATGCTCTGCCAGGGGCACAAGAAGCTGGGAGGGAGCACAGGCAGGACAGCTGACCCAACCTGGCCACAGGGCTATTCCATACCATATGGCATCACAGTCAGTATAGAAACTGGGGGAGTTGGCCAGGGGGCAGTGATCGCTGCTTGGGGCCTGGCTGGGCATCGGTCAGCGGGTGGCGAGCAATTGCATTGTGCATCACTTGTTTTGTATATTCTTTTATTATGATGGTGATGATGATTATTATTATTATTATTTTCTCTTTCTCTGCTGGCCTGTTAAACTGCCTTTATCTCAGCCCATGGATTTTACTTTTTTTTTCCCTGATTCTCTCCCCCATCCCACTGGGGAGGGTGAGAGTGAGTGAGCGGCTGTGTGGTGCTTAGTTGCCGACTGGGGTTAAACCACAACACCTTCTTGTGCAGAAGGACTAGAAGCAGCCCTAATCCCTCCTCTGCAGTACTCACAAAAATATTCAGGGGTTGTTTCTGGCATTGAAAAAAATCTTCCTTAAGGAGAGTAGAGAGTATGATGAAGAGAGAAAGAAATCTCTGCAGAAAGGCTTGCAAGTATGTTTGGAAAAGAAATGCTTATAATCATTAGCATCCTTCACTCCCATGTGCATCCAAAACCATCTAAAACAATGTCTTAGAGCTCTGTCAGAATAATCTTGAAATGCCATTATTCTTACAAAGTCTTTTTCATACTCAAAACCTGATCCTCACTTTCCCATCATGATCATTCCCATTCACCTGTCCTATCAGTAAAATCCAACCTACTCAGCAATACTGAGAAGCACTGAGCAACTCTGCAAGTAGTATAATAAGTAGAAAAGATCTTCTACACATGAGCAATACTTGTGACTAGGTCAACCAAACAAGAACAATTCAGAGCAGGGATTTTTAGGTAACAAGTCAACTATGCATTTGTGTCTAATGTACAGCATGCACAAATAGCTATCTATTATACATTCATCATTTATTTGGTCATCCTTTGTACTTTTTAAGAAATGAGAATAGAAGCGGGCATCTTATCCTCTGTTGGGAACCTACTATGAGGCCTTTATATATATATATATATATATATATGTGTATATATATATATGCTTGTTTGTCTTATTTAACTAAACTTGGAGTCACATCTTTTTGAAATAATAATGATAGTTTCTTATTCTTTTCTTTGTGTTTTTGTTTCTTCACCTTAAAGTTCCACAAGTGGGCATGACTACTTCAGCTGAGTTCAAAGCATGCTAATTATCCACATAAATTCAGGTTTGTTTGTTTGGTAATTGAATTACTCAATAACAATAACGCTGGGAATGTCACAAGAAAAGACTGCAGTGTGCTGGCAGAAAGCATTTACAAATCAAACATCAATTTGCCGGGTGTTTGGCTTAATATTCTTCTGTTATTTTTAATCCAATTAATCTTGCTGCTTTTGATTCAGCAGAATCAATTGTTCCAGGTTGTTTAGAAAGTTAATTGGAAAGTTCATGTATGATCTGAAGCTTCCATGTCTGTTTCATCTTAGTGTCTATTTTAGTTACAGGTTTTGGCATAGTCCATTGCCTGTCTTTTTCTACACTTGATATTTCTAAAATATAAAGAGGAAAGAGTGTATTAAAATTGTAAAATATTCTCCAACTCTGATTTCTTTTGGCATTTTAATGTGGGAATTTTTTATATTGCACCAAGTTGCAAATGCTCGCTCACTAACTCTCAATTGCATTATGGTAGTAAGCACATTTCTGACAACCATCTGCTTAGACCTTACTTTCTCCTAATCGGCCCATTTGAAATTAAAATAATGATAAAAGCAAGGAAGTTAAGATGTGAACTGTCAGGCAGTTGAAGCTATAATTCTACTCTAAAGTTGTATGGGTTGCTGCTGTGTTTGCTGTTGCTGCAAGGAGACATTATACAACAATGTAGAACTACTGCAAAGTATGTGCATTAATTCCTATGTCAGCTGGGGTATATCTAGTTATCCTTAGTATATTTACTTAAAACAACTATATACACACATATACACAGATATATATATATTTAATTGCTTTTAAAACTTCAAAATTGTAGTTGTATGTTTTGTTCCAGTATGTTGTTCAAGTTGTTCTAATATGAACACTTGCAGAGTCACATTTTATATGTTCATGTAGTTTTCACCCTGTAAATTATTCATTCAAATCTTCTTTGGTGTTATGAGAATTTTCACTGTATGTCTTTCAGCTGCTTATTTCCCCTAATTTTTCAAGATTTTAACTTCATCTGGATAGTTTTCCATGACAGCATATACCGCTAGTAGTAATATTATGAGTGTGAGTAAATATATCTAGAAATTAGATTGTTTCACCCTTTTAGAGAGTAAGAATTCTGCACAACTTGTGATCGACCCATGTCTGTACAGTGTATTTTCATTAACACAGCTTCCTGAACTTCACTGAGTTGTGGGTGACTGATCTGCATAATCACTGTATATTTAATTCACCATGGGAATCCATGCTATGTGATCAAACTCTAATGTTATAAGGACAATAGGAAAACCTATCACTGTTATAAACACATGACAAAACACACAGAAGTTGTGTAATCAAGCATAATGTAATGCAGAAGTGACTGTCTTTAAAAGTTTTGCCATTTAGAAAGATTCTGCTGGTTGTTGAAGACAAGTTGCCATGAATGAAAAGCAGAGTATCAGTAAGGTGGGCTCGTTGTTCCATTAGCACAAATTTCAAATGGATTCAGTGCATGAAGAAAAAAGCTTTTCTGATAATTCTTCAGTTGTGCCATATGTCTGTCTGCCCTCTGCAAAATGGCAGCTTTGATGTGTTTTATCTTGTCCTTTTCTTTCATTCTCAAGCCAGTGATTATCTCATCTAATGATTTTCAGCATGAGTCCTTACAAGAAAGAGAGTCTTTGTCAGGTTCTCAGTGAAATAACTTCTCATGTTAACCCACCTTTACACATCTACATCAATGGTTTGTTCTTCCCTGTTGTCACTTAATGAAACTGTCTAGTGTTCAATAACTGCATAGACAAAAGTGTTACAAGGAAATCTGGCAGCTACATTTTTTACTGTGAACAGCCAAGACTATTCGCGTGTGAGTACAGGAGATACTGTGCTAAAAACCTCTATAGGAGAAATGTTTGAGTAAGGATAGGCTTGGTAATATGCAGCTTCATGATACACACCGGTTACAGACTGCATTTGAGCAGAAAACACAGCAAGAAGTCTCGACCAACGAACACAGCATTAGCACTGCTGGTGTCTCTTTACTGTGTGTTCAGCCTTAGCTTCAGCTGCAGCTCCTAGGGGCTCATAGGTGACTGTGACAGGCTTCCACACCCCAAGGCTGTTCTGCAGGGAGCCCCCAACTCTCCAAATCACCACTGTCATGTTGCTGCTCCCTTTCTCTTTGAGAAGTATGATGCTATATGGCATCTAGATCAGGATGTTCCTGAATGTGTTCAATCATTGTGCCACCTAGGCTTTACTGGTTTTGTTTGTGCACAATCCAAAAGCAAGGTCTTTCCGGAGAAAGCCTCTTTCCCTGTGCAGTATTGCCTTTTGTTTTGCTCTCGTCTCTCTCTGAAGTTCAAAAATTCAAAGCCCAATCTACAATATAAGAGTCTTATTAATTAATTGCCGTGAAACAAGGATAGAAATGAATTAACTTAAAAAGGAGGTAAACAAAAATTAGGCAAAAAATGTGGATGCTGGTGGAATATGCCATATTCCAGTTTGTATAAGATATACTTAATAACACATGCTTTATCCCTCACTGAAATACAGACTGAAAAATGAGACTATGTCATAAGTAAATTAAACATCTGTCAGGATATGTAACTAGCTTCCGAGATATTCAAAAATGGCCACCCATAGCTATTAAATTATAAGAAGGGTCCAGGCTGGTTTTGTCCTGAGCTAGTCGGCACTCCCAAATAATTTCCAGATACATCTTGGCAGTTACCACAGACCATCTTTCCTGATACAGAGTTTGGATATGGCCACCCAGCTACAGAAGATAAGATAATTTAATGCTATTTAGACTGTTCTGTAACTGTTCTGTAATTTTACTGCCAGAAGAAGGTTATAAAGTCTGTTTAATTTACTGGTTTATGTATACACTAAGTCTATTCCAGCAGGTTGCCACTAGGTTATGGAGTCCTTCTCTTCTCTTGTTTGTGTGCATTTCAATATTTTATACAACTTTGAAGAAGCTGAACAAGAAATTTGAGAAAGACCTAATTCTTAATATCTTTTAACCCAGAGAGCATATGGGACATGTAAGAGCTAGTAGCTAGTCAGGCAAAAAAAGGAGGAGTTCAAATCAATCTTTCATATCCCAGAACCTGACCCTCTCTTTCTTTTCTATCTGACAGGTACTGTAGATATAACGAGTGGAATATTTCTGACCAAATACAGTTGTCTTTACCTGAGCTGAGATGCTTACACTCCCTTTACAGTCACTGCAAGAGAACTAATGTCTCTGGAACACAGTGCAGTCCTTGGCTGTTCTTGCTGGTAGACTTTTTCTTTTCTCACTATTCCATTAATTCTTGTCAGTGTCTACTTGCTATTCTAATGGCTACTCTGTCAGCATTACTACTCCACAGAATACTTTTTTTCTTGGTTGGCTCCTCCATTTGCTATTTCCCTGATAAGTTAAGGGCAAGGGCAAGCAGGGGCTGATTTTACCTTTTGTGCCCGAGGGTGAGCCTTATAGCCAGATCAGAAGTTTCAGTTCCAGAAGAAGGACATTCAGCTTCACATATCAAAACTGTTTATAGTGTAAGTGTCCACATGAGAGTGAAGTACTTGGCCTCTTATTTCAGCTGATGGATATCCAGGGGCTGTTTCAGTTGCCTAAACACAGGTCTCTAGTGTTGTTTGAGACATCTCAAGGATAGCACACTAAGCTAAGGATACACAGGACTGAGGGAAGACCTGTTTAGAGCATCACAAATGGCACTAGATGACTACATTCATGAACTGACTGTCAATAAAATCTAGATTACTATCCAGCTGAGTAGATATTTACTTTAAGAGATGAGAAATTGCCTGCAAGACACTGATAACTATATTGGCTAGATCTCCATTAAGTATAGATATTTACATATTTAACTCATCCATTAAGTTATAGATTGAGTTTTCTTCATCAGCTTGCTCATTTCCATGGAGTCTTTTCTTAGGTGACTAACTTTCTTCATGCACTGGATAGTCATGATGAAGAATAAATAATCAAAAGACAGGAAAGAGAGTTTGCATCCTGCAAAACTAAAAATGGTTCTAGTGTTTCATGCGTTTAACCCAGCCATTCTCAGTTCTGTTTTATGATCAATTAATATGCGTTATCCTTTAATGTTCATTTTACTTTCCTCAGAAGAAAGGCAGCTGCCTGCCAGAAGTGACCTATAAATGTCATTTGTCCCTGTTTCCAGCACAGGTACTAATAGGAAATATATAATGAGCACCTGTAGTATAAACCAGACAGATTCACATGCTTTAGGATATTTTCTTATAAGTCTCACTTAGGCCACCCAGATCATCTTGAGAGAAGCTAGCTACAAAATACCATCATAATATTATGAATTCAAACAAGATTGTGACTTAGTAAAATCCTTAGTAGACACACAATTAATCGTTTACATGTAATTATTACATGTAATTATTTCTAGTAGTAAAAGTCTAGCACAAGAGAAATATTGACTGTGTTGCTGAATTGCAAGTGATTTAAATATAAATAAAACAGTAAAAGTTTTTGAGAGGTTTCATTTTTTTTTTTTCCAAATTTTACTACCATAGAGCAAGCGAAGCAAAAGTAGAGTAGTAAGACTGTGAAAACCTGCTTCAGTATGAAGAGTTAAAAACCAGGTTTTTCAGGCTGACCAGAAAACCAGAGAAATTTATTTTGGGTCAGTGGAAGATAATAAACTGGTTACACTAAAAGACACAACAACCAAACATTTTCAAACAATATTAATAGCAGACTCAAAGGCAAATGTAGAATCATTTCCAATTCATAATCAATTGAAATTAAATGGTCTGACTGCTGACTTGCAGCCCTTCAGAATATGTTAATCTGTGTTATTATTCCATGGAAAAGCAGCTGTGATTGCAGATTTCTACATTTTGACAATGCACCCTCCCAGAGCCATGTAAAAAACTCACAGAAAGCAACAACAACCAGGTATGCATATTTTGTACTTCGCTGTGATTTTTTGTGCATCATGCTGTTACATTCTGCAACTCAGCAAGAAAATACATCCCTTTCTTGGAGGGAAAAATAAAAATCTATAAAGTAGTGTTCAAGCACCACAGACACAAAAGAGAACTTTGCTTTAATCAATATGTTACTCTGAAGAGCAAGGCTAAAAAAGAGAAAGTTAGAAGGAGCTAACACTGTTCCAATTAGTTCTTAGATGTCAAGGCCCTGTGAGCACCAACAGGCAGACTGGACTTCTTGGCTTCACCTCAGACCTGACTTGCCATCTTGCATTTGATGATCATGAGGCTGTTGATGAAACTCTAGCCTATTCACCTTCTTCAGCTATCATGGGACAGCACCCTTGCAGCTGAAGGCACTATCCCTACCTGTGTTGTGGCCACCCTTGGCTGCCAGCTCACCGTTCCTTGCAGAGTATCCCTGCTCTTGATACCCCTGAACAATTAGCTCTGGACTTCTTGAGCCCGGAGTGAGTATCATGGATCTTAGTCCTCACACAGTTCTAGCTCCAGCCCCTCCAAGCTGAATACTATCAGCTGGTTCCTACAAATCCAATTGCTGGAAGAGGCATCTTGTAACACCATGGGCTAATTCCACACCCTGCACTCACAGTGATGCCTTCTGTCACAATGGAGTGAGATGTTGTGGTTTATCCCAGCAGACAGCTAAATACCACACAGCCACTCACTCACACTCTGCCTCCCCAGTGGGTTGGAGGAGAGAATAGGAAGAAAAAAAAAGTAAAATTCATAGGGTGAGGTAAAGGCAGTTTAATAGGACAGAAAAGCAAGAGATGATGATGATGATGATGATGATGATGATAATAATAATAATAATAATAAACAAAATAAGTGATGCACAATGCAATTGCTCATCACCTGCCAATGCCCAGCCAGGCCCCGAGCAGCGATTGCTGCCCTCCCGGCCAACTCCCCCCAATTTCTATACTGAGCGTGATGCCCGATGGTATGGAATAGCCCTGTGGCCAGTTTGGGTCAGCTGTCCTGCCTGTGCTCCCTCCCAGCTTCTTGTGCACCTGGCATGGGAAGCTGAAAAAGTCCTTGACTAGTACTAACAGCTAAAACATCAGTTTGCTATCAACATTGTTCTTATACTACATCTAAATCACAGCACTCTACCAGCTACTAGGAGGAAAATCAAGTCTGTCCCAACTGAAACCAGGACATGAGGGTGTAGGCCTTTCTAAGCCAGATGTGATTAATCTTTGCAACCTACCCAAAGGCTGACCCAGCAGATACTGGCTACTCAGAAGCAATAATCTCATGGCTCAAATTTGGGTAACCTGTAACAATGAGCTCAGGGACTCTGTGCTGTGTTTCCCTGACAGCTTCTAGAGTAACTTTATTATAAGCACACACATATATGTGCTTCCTTGCAAGTGAGGCAAGAAATGTCTGAATATTCATTCAAACATAGTTCAAACTTTCAGTCACAATTATTTTTTCTGAGTCCTCTCATCTCTAAAACTTCTATGGTAAAAGCTTGTATTCAGGAGGAAGACTTTGGGGGTATTAGGGCTATTTTTGGTTTATAAGCCTGGTCTCAGGTGTGTAGTCCTAAATATTGCCATTTTAAAACAGTTTTATTTTAAAAAAAAAGGACTTTGATGTGGAAAAAATAAATTTCTAGCTACAGTAATTGTTTGTATCACTGTTGACAGTATTTTTTTCTGAATTAGATAAGAATAGGCTTTTGTCACTTCTTTAAGGACACAGATTTCACAGAAATGACAGCTAAAGAGACTACTAGAGCTCTTTAATTATATACTGAAGCTATTCAATTAGTCTCTAGAATACTAAACAAATAGAAAACAAAATACATTGGAATGTCACCAAACCTTGTAGACGTGCACTGAAAGAATTGTTTAGAAGACGTATGTTATGTAATGTACATAAACCAAACATACATTTACTATTCTAGACATGAAACACAGTCACATGCCACAAAGAAACACTGTCTTGGGGAAACTTCACTGACCTTACTGAGGAAGCGACTCCTTCCTGACACTGTATTTGTAATATCTGAACACTGCGAGAAAGCCATCAGGCAGCGAGGCACCACTGACTCATCCTGAATCATCTACAGCTGTGGCCATTTGTCCTTTCAGAGGAAGACAAAACCAAATCACACCCCCATTTTCACTCAAAATCTTTAGTTAAATAACCAGAAAGAGTATTTCCTGGATATTTCAGGTTAATAGCTCAAATCATTAACACAGAGTTTTATTAGAAGAGCCAATTTGCTATATTTTGGAAGTTAATTTTGTTAAAATGCACTGTGGAGTACTTAAGAGTCCACAGATTGTACTGTAAGAAGAAAGGACCACTGTTTCTGTAAATACAGACAAACAAGTTAAAAACCTTCTTCAAATGAGAGCATGGAGAATGTTGTTATGTACATTATCCAGTCTGACCTGAAATCTTTATCAAGAGCAAGTCAATCACATTGCCTACATGACCACTCCAGAATGTAATCTCCTTCAGTCACAAAACTATCATCTTGGATCTCTAACTGCGGTTTCTAGGTCCTCAAGGTTAAAAATCATCTGGTATGAGTTGTTTTTCACAGTTTAGGTATTCATGTCTTCTCACAGTTTCTTCAGTAAACCAAATATGTTTGTTTTTTGTTTTTTGTTTTTTTTTCCTTAAACTTTTACAACAGATGTACTTTTAGTATGGCATTTCTTCTTTCCTTGGAATATCAACATGAAAATGAGATATAATTTCTGTCTCACTATGACTGAAGAAGGCACTCTTTCCTTTACTTATTTCCCTCAAACTTCACATTATGTAGGCTGTTCTCAAGTGGACTGGTGGGGGACATCCTGCAGCTGCAGGTGGTCTGTCTAATAGCTTCAGTTTCCTGAAAGTCACTTGATATTGTTTGTTCACGAAAGCATTTTCCTTCTGCCAGACCCCAAAATGAATCCTGTACTGTAGGGAGAAGACTATCTATGGGGTTCCCAAAACTCTGTTTTGTTGCTATCCCCCCCACATAATTTAATAAATTATACCAATTATTTCACGTTGTTGATTTCTAGAAAGCCATTTCTCTTGTGAGAGTCACAAGGGTCAGCTTTAAACAGTTAAAGGCATGCAAGTTTTGGAGCACATACAGCTGTTATGAAACACATTCTCTTGCCTCCAGAAATTCAGGTTTTTTTCTCCTTTGCTTGTGTAATTTAGACATTCACATTGTTATTTCTTTATTATCACATTACTTGTGGTTTGACATGCTTTTTGGTTTGTTNTTTTTTTTTTTTTTTTTTTTTTTTTTTTTTTTGTTTTTTTTTTTTTTTTTTGTTTTGTTTTTTGTTTGTTTTTTTTTTTTGCTATTTACCATTAGATTATTTGACTGAAGGCTAAGCAAATTAACACAAAATATCCACCAGGAGAATCAGAGGAAAAATAACAGCTGGAGGAATCATAGTAACCTAGTCTGTGAAAAAAGAGTGTATTGAATTGCCTACTTGTAAGACTATCACAGGAGAACTCATTAAGAAGATTCAAAGAGACAAATTCTCCCCAGAATGCCACACTAACTAAAGGGGTATAGGACTAACTATAGGATGGAGGAAGAAGAGAATTTGAGGACAGAGCAGAGAGCATTATGGGACTGTGTAAAACTTATGGGACTTTTAGGGTAAGGACCAAAGNAAACAGTGTTGATAATACAACGGTGTTTTTGTTACTGCTGAGCAGTGTTTACACAGAGTAAAGGCCTTCTCACGTCGCTCTGCCAACAAATAGGCTGTGGGAGTACAAGAAGTTGAGAAGGGACATATCTGAGACAGTTGACCCCACCTGACCAAAGGGATATTCCATACCATACAACGTCGTGCTCAGCAATAAAAGCTGGGGGAAGAAGAAGGAACAGGGGACGTTCAGAGTTATGGCATTTGTCTTCCCAAGTAAACATTAAATATGATGGACCCCTGCTTTCCGGGAGATGGCTGAACACCTGCCTTCTGGTGGGAAGTAGTGAATGAATTCCTTGCTTTACTTTGCATGCAGCTTTTATTAAAAGTATCAATTACTTATTAAACTGTCTTTATCTCAACCAGCGAGTATTCTCACTTTTACTCTTCTGATTCTCTCCCCCTTCCCAATGGGGGTGAGTGGGCGAAGGGCTGTGTGGTGCTTAGTGGCTGGCTGGGCTTAAACCATGACAAAGGCATACAAAAGTATTGGTCATGGTTAAGTAAGTGCCAGCTGATACGCTTGCCTGAGCCCTGTGCTTGACCATTGTACTTTATCCTATGTTCTTATTAATTTCTAACTAGCTTCGCTGTGTGTGAACTCTGGATCATAAGCCTGTGCATGTGAGCTCTGGGAAAGTCCATGTTACACCAGCTTGCAAACATGGCAAGAAGTCTGAGTGCCATCCGCTGGAGCGATAGCTCATAGGTCTGAGGGACCCATGAGTCTGGGTGCCATAAGCTGGAGGAGACTGGGACCTGGGGGATAAATATTGGTTAAAATGAGGGCTTGAAATTAGCTACTGAAGAGATCCATATTGTTTCCAGGGAGGTGTACATACTCCACTATCAAACTATCCTGATCAGGCAGTGAAGGGAAAAAGAACTGAGCTGCACTGTTCATGTTCTTGTGGATGCCAAGACAGGCACTGCTCTATGTGCTAGTGTATTTGTCTGGCCTTTCTTGTACTCTGTGTGTGCCTATGGAAAAACATGTTCAAGCTGGATACGGGCTGGACCTGGGAACCACAGGAGCCTCCCTGTGACCCATCTGGGGTGGAAAGACCCCTCTGATGCTGAGAATCCACACAGACTCTGCTGTCATGGGCCAGGAAGGAGATCACCCTGCATCCCAGCATCCCCCCCTTGTCTCCCACCTCTAACATTTACAAAATTCTTAAGGTATGTTAATTTATAATACTGACTATTATTAAATCAAAATCAAATGGTACATACACAATCTTAAATATCCAAGAAGTCAAAATATACAATAGCAACACAGTTGTCTTGATCAGTCAGAAATATCCTAAACAGAAAAAAGACAACAGGATTGTTAGGTTTTTAACAAACAGTATTGTTCTTGACTCCATATGAAGTAACATTCATTGTAGCTTTATCCTCTAATTCTTTGTTGATGTAATCCTCACCTAGTTATTTTCCAAGCAGTGATATTAATCTGTAGATCTTGCATATTTAAAATATTAGAGAATTTTTTTTCTACTTTTTTGTATTTTTCCAAAGCTTGGTAATTATTAAAGAAGGGATTGTAGAACACCTTTATGAGTTTAATTTTTGCAGACAATTCCTTACTACCACTCTTACAGATGTTAAAATTTCTGTTCCAACTTATGATTATGGGATAAATGCAACCTCTTGTTTGTTTAAAAAATTAAAAAAAAAAAAAATGAAAAGGCATATAGATAATTTCAACCTAATTAACATCATTATGTGTAAGTATATTAATAGCATCTAGCAATGGACTCAGAACTTCCCAGAATCCTAATATGCTTTTTAAGGACTCCCCCATTTTTTTCAGTTATACTTTTACTGATAACTTTGACTTTCCTTGGCAATGGCTTTACCAGTTTTCTATAGATTTTATATAGTATTTTACTTTTTCCCCCCAATGTCATCCTTATTTTTTTCATTCTGTGTAGTTCAAAAATCACAGAACTAACAGGAATATAACAGAAGCCATAGAATCACTGACCTCATCTCAGTGCTGCAAAGCAGAATCCCACACAAAGACTTAAAAAATAAAGCTCTACTCAGAAGAATCAGTATCCTGTCTTTGACAGTGGGCATTAGCTGGTACTTACAGAAAACATAAGGAACAAAACACTTTTGAATAATATTTTGAGGAAATATTCCTATGTTGAAGAATAGAGCTAATGGTCTATTAGTTTGTAGCTTAGAAATTTCTTGGACTGCAGATTACATTCAGACCATCTTGCCTAATACCTTCTGAAAAGTGCTTTTTCCCACTAATTTGTCCAACCTATTAATAACACAGCTATACTTCTGGCATCTAAAATATCCCGAAACAATGGGTGCCACAATTTAATTCTTCTCAGAGTGAAAAAGTATTTCCTTCTTAAAAAAAAAAACAAAAAAACACCTGTGTGCTAATGTAATTTTTCCTTGTCTTCTATTATGCAAAACTGAAAAAATATTTTTATTAACCTGCTCCATGCCATTTACCGTTTTATAGACAGCAACAATATCATGCTTACATCTAGTCATCTGTTTTGTAAGTTCAGTCCTGTGTATTTGTTCCTTTTTACATAAGTTTTTTTCATTCTGTGATCATTTCCCATGATCTCTGATCAGTTACTCACCTTTGCACCTTTTCTAAGTACCGAACACTTTTTAGAGATAAGCTGATCTGAGTTGAGAATGTAAAAAATATTTAAGATAGACATAGAGTGAATTAGTACAGGGGCATAATTTAAAGCCCAAATAGATGGGTTTTTTACTTGCATGTATCGGTATTGTAATTTGGTTGTGATTTTATCCTCTGGTCATTCACTCTAATGAGATTTCTATGATGGTCTTGACAGATTGCTTAATTTTTTACTGACTTTGGCGTTGGTCAGCATTTCCTCTATCCAGCCTATGTTCTAGACCAATTGCAAATATATTGACAAGCACAGGTCCCTGCAGAGATTATTATGAGAATCTAAGAATGTTTTTTGGGGTGAATGCAATACTGGTGTATTCAATTTTTAACTGATATCATGTTTCAGGATAAGGGTTTGGATTTTTGCTACAGCAGTTAATACGCTCCTAGATAATCCTTCAGCCCAGTCTAAAAGAAAGCAAAGTCCAAGATCTGTTGACAGTAGACAGTGTGGAAGAGGACACCTTATTTTGTGGAGGGAGACTGCCCTTTTATATGTATGGAAACATTTTTCCTCAAGCTCAGAAAATGAGCTTTATTTCATTTACTAGTACAGATGTAACCACAACAAACACATGCCAGTATCCATATTTTTCTGTTTCAATATTCCAGTCATAAGATGCATTGTTTAGTTTCAATAAAAACAGCAAAACCTCATTTCTGACTAGCTTGTACTTCTTTTGCTTGCAATCTCAGCTCCTGTCATCAATATGTGGTCAACTACAATGTTTTCTTTCTGTTGTTTGCCAGTATTAACAAGCATCTATTTACAGAGTTCTCATGGGCATACAACAATACAGAAGACAACATCATGCTTCTAGTTCTAAAAGAGCCTGGTTCTGCTTCCACTGAACTCATTGGTAAAATAGTTTCTCTGTAGTATGAGAATAATCAAGTCTTAAGTTCAGAGGAAGTTAAAGAATATAAGATTAGGTGTTACACAGTCTTAGTGATTAGTGGCAGCCAAAACTGACCCACTGTTTTAAAACTAATTTTTGATTGAATGAATATCAAGAGCTAAAATATTTTGCTGAAAATGTATTTAATTCTCACATAATTAGTAGGAAAAACTGCATTTTGACTGTCTAACCAGGAGTCAGAAGGTTTTTATGTCATTTTTACTAATATTTTTAGTATAAATGTTTTATTGTGTGTGTGTGAATATATAAAAAATCAAGTTTTCTGATGTACTTTAAAAAAAAAAAAAGTCATTTACCTGTGGTATGACTCAAGCTTTATATCTAAAATGCAGCTATATTCCTTCCTTATTCTCCAAGCACTAATTGCCTTGGTGTTGAAGCATATCAATAAAAAGCATACTGACTGTCAGTTAATAGATAGAGAGAAATGTTTTCCTAGAAGGAATAGATCACATTAATATTTAGAATAGCATGGAGTGATTTGTTCTGCCCATCTACTCTTTCATTCCTCCACTGCATATCCAGCCCCCTTGCATACAGCCATGGGAAACAGTTCCTTACTCCCACAGTAAACAATTGGCAGTATAAAGAATAATGAGACTAATAACGAAAAATAATGAGATGTAAAAAACATTCCTAAGGCTATTGACATCAGTGGTGGAACTTCCTTCTTGCCCCAAAGCAGCTGACCCAGCCAAGCTATACACTTATCATATGATTAAAAATCTGAAATATTTTGTACTTTATTAAATCAGCACAGAGTTCATGGCCAGCAAATTCGTTGTGCACCACTTTGTTGACTGAAGAGCTGGAATTCAAAACTGGAAATCTTAGGCCTGGAAATATGTGATGTAGGGGAAAATGGCATAGGAGTGCTACTTTAGAATTACCACAAGTTTACTGCTGCTTCTAAAAAGAATTTAGTTTCACCGTTTTGCTGCAGGATTTGGAAACTCCTGATATTTGCAAATATTGCAAAGATTCTTTTTGAAGATATTGGATTTCAGAAGTGTTTGGTATACAAGTTCTTTGGATAACCTCAGTCTTGCTCCAGACCAGTTAGAATATTGAATGAACAATGTAAGACATTAAAATGAAGTACAACTCATATCCAACAGAAGTCCATAGATGAAAATTTAATCTTACAGAATATTCACACAATTTCAATAATAAATTCGTAAACCTTATAGTGTAGCGGTGGACAGTATCATCCTGTTGAATTGGGGTAATTTTTCCTAACACATTTTATGCTATTAATTGTGCACCTCCTCAACTGAACTGCAGCTGTAAGCAGTAATAAATGAAAAAGCATTACTCTAGCCCATCAAAAAGGTTAAATTTGGTGGCTTAATTTATCCCTTGTGCATTTAAACAGCCAAATTCTTTAGGTAATCAAGATAATTTTCCAAACATTTTGAGAATCAGTCCTGTATGCCTTTTAGCTTTTCACCAATGCAAGAATAACACATGGAAATAGACTTGCTTTAGCCAATCAGAGCACAGAGTAACTGAACAGCTATTGATGTATACCTGTAATGATTTTTCCTTAGCTATGCATCTCTCTGCACACTGGTTGGTTGAGTTTATCTGATTTGCATAATCACCGTAGTTATTTCTCAATAGTTTGGGCTGTTCAAGCTGTTTACCAGCAACAAAGATGCAGTCTCAGCTTTTCTTTCACTCCAACTGATGTAGAAAAACTCTAAAATTTATATGAAAGCATAGAATAAAATATTCCAAAAATCAAAGAAAATGGAGCTGTCAAGGAGTTTAAAGGAGATCTGCATTAGAGAAGTTGAATCACTGGATTATTCCTATTTCCATAAACATACCCCTCCCCATCCTAATCTTTATCTTGTGCAAACAGGTCAACAAGGTTCTTGTCCTCACAAGAATAGTAACATTTCTATCTACTCTCCCCAGCCTTACTGGGGAATCTCATTCCATCCCTTCTGTTTAGTAACATGTATAGTTATTTCTGAGGAAAGAAGAGCCGGGCAGATGAATGGAAAATTAGAAAAAAAAAGGGGGGGATGAGAAATAGAAATAGGAATGTGGGGAGAATTTAGTAAAATGAAAGCTTGGACAAACATAGCAGAAGGTATACAGCAAGGGTCAGAAAGTTTCCTCTATATTTTTAAATACAGTTTAGAGGTGGCCCATTTCCATCATTTATCTTTGAATACACCGTTGTCCATATTTCAGTTAGTAATTTTTGACTGTAGCTATCTTTGCTACCATAGTAAAGCATACTTGTGTTATTTTTCTTGCTGAAATTCATATAGAGATTAATCTGTGATAATTTCTTGAAGTTTAAGTCTAGAATGGATCACTGGTTTCTTAATATGTTTTCTTTTCTTTTAAAAGACTATTCATTTCATCAAGGAAAAACACATTTCCAAAAGCTTTTGCCTGTTAATAAAGATTTGTAACCTTTAACAGGCTAAACTATGACTTTCAAGTTTTGGGTTTTTTTTGCTTCCAAAATTGCTTTTAAATGAAAATACTTATGGGTCTTGCAAGTGCATAGAATAGGTCCAGAAAAAAAGGGTGGGAAAAGTTGATAATTTCCTTATTCAAAACACATAGAGGAATGGCCTAAAATTACAATTTCAGCGCTCCTTGATCCAAAGCAACTGGCAGATGAGAAGGCACTTCAGGATGAAAAATGAAATCAGTGTGAGGCTGGGCTGAGATTTATTTGTATCACTTATCACACATGCTTGCAATTCACCACAGAAGAGAATGCAAATAAGTTCTTCCTGATTTAGCTTCTCACTGGCATTACAGAAAACTCAAATTAAATTGCTTCATCACTGCTGCTCTAAGCCTTCTCCTCTTGAGAACTTATATTTACCTCCTAAATTCAATGGGGTTTAGACATTGATTATCTGGGTTTCTGGTCTATAGTTCCTCATTTCTTCTTACAGTATTTATGGCATTGAAGCCTAAATAAACATTTAATGGTAACTGAATATACTACTTCCACTACACCTTTTGTAACTTGTTATTATCTCATGAAATTCACTCATATATTTTGGTGATGGCTGCTGTTATGAGAATTAAGAAAAGATTGCTAGCTTACAAATATGCCTCCAATTTCCCCAGTTAGACTTTAATTTTTTCTTTATTCTTTATCATTCTTCACAAGCATTGCAGTACATTTCTTCAGAGAATATTCCCCTAGAGCATTCAGACGTATCATTTAATCCATAAAGGTGATTGTCCATCTTGTCCAGAAGTAGCATTTAATTTTTGGAAATGCTGGTCTTGCTTTTTTCCCCATAAGAAAAGTTGATGGTTCTTTTACTGAGGAAAAAAAAATGCTATCAAGTTTATAAGTTTGTAAGACTAAGGTCCTGCTACATTCTTACACAGGTCAAAAGCCATCATGGCAGAATGCAAAGTTGTATCTTTTCTTCCTTTCCCAATGCCACAGGCATTTACCATCTTGCTGATCTAATAGCAATGGCTTTCCCACTTACTTATGCCTCATTCTTTCCACAGCATATTCTGACTGCTGTATTTATGAATTAATGTATTCTTTTGATCTATACAATAATAGTTCGTGGACTAGTTTGGAGGAAAGTTTCAACAATATTTTCAGATGCAATGGGGAATAGCTCTTACTTCTCTCATTATTCTTAGCTTTCTCAATTACTTAACTTTTTTGACCTTCAATAACATCTTAATCCCCTTCTTCTTCTGTCTATTCAAGAAACTAAGCATAATACATGTCATACCTAAAATCTCAGTGAATTACTCCATTACTCAGAAAATCCTGCATGAAAAAAATTATTTGCAGTTGGATTGAATGGTAGCCTGCACTACATATTATGGTTCAAAATCAGCCACATGCACAGAACCCACACAGTCTGTATTTAATATTATGAGCTAACAACAGGCATAAGTAAGATAATATTAAAAACATCTAGCTTATGTGCAGGAAATATTGAGCTTCCCAAGATGACAGCTAAATTTCCTTATTCCTATTTTTATTCTTGGAGTTCCTGCTTTACTTCACTCTAAACTGCCTCTCTAACATCTAATGTTCCATCTATTATTATTTAATATTTCTATTGTAGCAACTAATAAAACTGTTGTTCAGTGTTAGCTTGTATTACTCCCTGTAGCCCAGATTCATTTCTCTTAACGTCTCATGTGAGGTTTGGTTCAGCTTCTAAAACATGAGACCAGATGCATTTACAATGCTCTAGCTGCTAATTCTGACAGAAAAAAACCTCTCCCTTGGTGCTCTCAGATGTTTTGCAAATGGTGCTAGCTCCAGTCTATATCATGGTGATAGGGCTGAGTTTATCTGGATGCAGACACTAACATCTGGTTAGTTGTCTGTCTCTTCAGTTTCCACTGATTTTACTGACTTATGACATGATTCATTTGCTGACACAAGGATGTCTAGTGGCTTTGAGATGGCATAGACTATCTTGCATAGTTTCAGCCACTGTTACAGGATGTTACTACTGCTACTGTGCTATATACCAACTCTGCACAGATGTCTTCAATGGCATCTGACATTTCAAATTCCATTAGCAATTATGTTTGGACAAATTAATTCTTAGATCTCTACTAACCAGCGTATTAATTTAGATGA
The DNA here is from genome assembly GCA_013400535.1 of Scopus umbretta. NCBI lineage: Eukaryota > Metazoa > Chordata > Aves > Pelecaniformes > Scopidae > Scopus > Scopus umbretta. The sequence goes on along the minus strand of VZTL01038003.1, from coordinate 260 downwards.
ATTTAGTTATCTTTATATATATACATTCAATTCAGGACCTCAATTAAGTTGAGTACAGATGGTGTCTAGTGGCATTTGAGATTTCTTAGTAGATTTCACCTGGCTTCCAGCTGCTGTTTCAGAAGGGCAGAGATGTTCCCTAGACCCTGTCATATTTGCCAACACTATGAAGAAGCATTAGAATCCCAAGGGTAGACATTTATATTTAGGCAAGGAAATCCCACACTAAGTGCCTAAAACCTGGAACTGAATTTTACCCT
>VZTL01038002.1:0-20770 GCA_013400535.1 Scopus umbretta | reverse complement strand
TTCAGCTTGAAGTAGTTTGGAGTTTATGTTATAGGAAATGCACTATTTATAAAAACACAGTATCTATAACTACAGTTATTTTTATAAAATATACTTTTAAAGCAAATATCAAGAAGGATTATGTTAACCCTGTATGACAAAATGCTTTACTCTATACTTATACTATGAAGTGCTATCCAAAATTTTTATTAGCTTCTGAATAAGGAATTAACTCTATTTTCAAAGTTGCTCATAGTCAAAACACCCTGTTACAATCTTTCTATTGAGAAAGACAAACAAAGTAGTATTAGTTACTTCTTAGCTGAAAATCTTCCTTTAACTAAACACATTATGCTATGTATTATTTTGAAAGGTAAATATGGTCTTTTTCTATAGATACGGAATTGCAAACTTATTGCAGAAAGTTCCTACTATCTAGTTTCCCTGAATGTCACCGTATTTACTTGCTTATTTACAATATGTTAAGTTCTGAAAAATATTTTTTGCTAGTTTTGGATCATTGCCAGCAAATTGCCATTTTTCCATTTTCTTAGCTACTTCTGTACCCAAAGTTCATGTAATTGTATGGTGAATTTAATCAGTTATCTCACAAGGATTTAATACATGTATGCAAATACAGAACTCTATTTAAGAAAAGGTGGAAATTCTGTTCATTGGACCCAGTTGGTAACAGAAACAATATTGTACTTGTAAAAAAAAAAAGTACTTGTTCTAAAAAAGCAGCAGAAAATTAAGATGTTTTAGAAGTGACAGATTATAGATCCTGCTTGCTTTACCTCATCATGTAATCCTTCATAACTCAGTGTTTTACAATCAGCTTTTAATAGTTATCTAACTGAACTTCACTGTTTAAAATAAAATTTCAAAAAGCTGTAAAAATCAAAACATCAGCATTTCCAAATTAGCACAGACAAATGGCTGCCTTGGAGATCCACTCTTGTAGACTTCAAAATATGTTTGTCCTCAACAATAGTGGGGCCAAACATTAAGATTTGTGACAGCATAGACAGGTGTGAATGGTGAAGAGCATTTGAAAGGAAAAATGGGCTCTATTCCTTAGTTATTAATTTCCATGAATTCTAATGTATATAGATTTATTTTTTTACTTTGTGTATATTTGTATTACAGCCTTAAAATGGAATTTGGGTTTATTTTTTTTAGAAAATTCTGGATTAACCAGCCAGAAAGAGTGGGAAAGTCCATCAAAAACATAAGTTTGGAATAGTGAAGAAGGACTGCATTAAACAGCAGAAATTAAGTTATTTGCTGAGAAACTCCCTGTTCAAGTGAAAATACTTAGTAGTAGCAAAAGACTTGACATGGAAATTCAATATTAAGAAAAGAACATATAAAACCATTATATCTATTTTTATATGCCCAACCACACAGACAAAAGTAAACTCTGCAAATAATTTTGATGAATATGACACTGTTGTGGTTTAACCCTGATTGGCAACCAAGCACCACACAGCCACTCACTCACCCTCCCNAAAAGAAATTCTGACTGGAGATCATCCAAATGATGATAATTAGAGAAAATCCTCTGGACATTCAGGGTAAAATTTTCAATGCATTTTACAAAGGGAAAAGTGTGCAAACATAAGTGAACCTTTCCGTGAGTTCACTTCCACCTAATGAAGTATCTGAATGCACGAATAGTAGCCCTAATTTGTTACATTAATGTAATTACCTGATTTCACGAATACACCTTTTTGCTCAAAGAGTAGACCTGTAGAGGTCAGTTAGTATTTCCTATAATTAATTTTCTGTGCAGAGGCGAAAATTAGCACACCATGTACATGTTCCTGCTCTGTATTAGGGAAAATTGCCCCTTTGCATTTTCCTTCCACTTCCTATTGATCACTCCAGAAACTATTACCTTAGTAAGGGGATACTGCTCTAATTCTGTCTCATTTCAGTCTCTTTCCTTGGTTCATGCCAGTATCTACCGGAACACAGTCTATGTAAAAGGCAGTCAAAAACATCCAGAGCAAAAGTAACAAGCATTACATAGCTAGCTTACACATACTCTGGAACTATGAGCTTAACTACAAAAATGTGACTAAAATTCCCAGTTCATATAAAGTTGTCTGGGCCCAGAGCTTTCCCACTAGGAACACAGGTTCCAGGAGGATATCTGAAAACTGAAATGTGGGCATATTTTAAAATCTAACCCTTAAAAAATAGTCACTGATTTAGGCTTCAGTGAAAACACTGCCATATGCAAAGATCTATAATAGCCAAATTTTCTCTACTTTGTCATTTAGTTAAAATACCACTGAATTTTAACATTTGCCTCCAATTGGCATACTGACCTCCAAAAGGAGCATCCAAATAATGTTGGTATCTTTTATATTTGATCATAATTCTGGTATATACTGTCTGATAGTAAAGTACTGTACACTAATACTCCAGATTTCAGCTATATGTGTATCTATTATATTAAAGATATTTTTGAAGCAGTACTTTGAATTTGAATTCTTTAAGTGGGGAACTCATAAGCCTCCACTGCTCCAGGAAACTGTCTATTAAGTCTGTTAAAAGTTTTGGATTCTTCAGTTTACCAAGTGATTAATAAAAATGTGTACTAATATGTGATTAGAACCTAAAATATCCACAGTGCTAAAACTCCAAAATATTTTAAAATGTTTCATTTTTCTTTTCTCAGCTTTTTCCACCAAAGTTAACCCATTTTTCAGGTCCTGGATTTGGGTCTCATAATGGAACTATGATGAGTTACAGTCATTAATATTCTGTGGAAGAAATCTATTGATTATTATATTAATTCATTGCATGTTCAGGTGTGTCTAACAGAGGTGGTCTATGAACATGTGTTCACACAGTTGGGAATTGATCTATGGAGTCATTAGGTCAACTTCTCAGAGTCATTGGTGACATTGGGGACTGTCAATAGTAGTGCTCAGTAGAAGCTTTGAATCTTTTTGCAATTATAAAAGGGGTGGGCTAGTAAAAGCTCCACTAATAGAGGAAACATTCTAAGCCAAATAAAACTAGGAATGGGCACAGTTATTCTTCTTTAAAACATATCAGTCCATGGATGAAAGAGGGATTTGTTGATTGCAAAATATAGATTTGCATGTTTTCTAGCCTTTTCCTAGTCCCTAATTGTCAATGTAAATTGAGTATATAGGCTGTTAAAGTTACCGGTGAGAATTGTTAAAAAGGAGTGTCACTAAACTGAACCTTTGTAAATAAACCCAAGCTACAAGCAGCTGACAAAGACAATGGGATAAATAGACCATGCTAGTGGTAAATATTCAAATGGAAGCATAAAAAAAAAAATGTTCAAAACTGTAAATATACAGTCAATAAATCACAGGTAAGAATTAGCTTTTGCCCACTCAAATGTCTTTTTCTGCTTCAGACTGTTACTAACCATAATATCTACCATAAGTTCCTGTTCTCAGGATGGCATGAACAGTCATCACACGTAAAATTTCTGAAATCCTGAACTGCAGCTTGGTGTATGAAAAGAAGTAAGAACATTGTAGATGGAAGGAGCTCTCTTAAGAAAGTGTAGCAGTTATGTGCTATTACCAATTCATCAACTGATTTGACTTCTGTGTTATTATCTTGGCTTTACAATTCAGTTGCACATTCAAATACATTATCCTAGTTTGTTTTTTGTAACACAAATACTAACAAATGCTACCAAAAGCTTTTGGCTTTATTTTCCAAACATAATCTCCTTAAATGCTTATCATGTCTTCTTGTGTGTATCTAAATTTTTTCCTGCAGGTGATCATGGAAACAAAAAAGCTCCATGTTACCACCATAAAACCCCTCTGGCTTGCTTTTTGTTTGATCCCTTACACCTTCTCTACTTATTCCTTGACTCTTTACTGAAGTATTTTATGACTTAACATTTTGAATATTTATTATGAGTTAGAAAAAAGATTGTAAATTACATTCATTTACTTAATCTTTTTTCACTTCTCATTTTTTTACATCAAAAGTTGAATGTGTCCCTTATGGCCTTCTTTACAAAGATGTTATTACTGAGAGGATAAATATGCAAGAGCATACCTAGGTACTTTTCAGTTGCCTTTATTTTTATAGATTCCTATCTGTTGGTAGTCAAATGATAAAGACAAGCTAGGTGATTAATTTTTCCACTGTGGTAATCACATTGATTTAGTTCATATTCATGACATTTCATATTGTTAACAGTCAATGACCCCAAATTAATATAGGCGCAATTTTGGCAAACCAAAGCACAATCTGACAATGCATTTACAACTGTGATTGTGTTCTTACTGTGCTGAGACTGAAATGTCAATTATATAGGATATGAGGGAATAGTGCATGTATAAGAGAAAAAAATTAACATATATGATTATACTTGAAAGTTAGACTATCATTTCTGCAAATCAGCATTCTAATCATAGTGCATACAACCACTGAGAACAAATAAGTACTAAACACAGATATTTTAGAAATATGAGTAAGAGCATAGTACAAGTACAGAACACCTACCAAAGCCATAAAATGAACCTTAAAGAATTAATGAAGCAGCGTGCTGTCACTTATCTAATGATTTGCAACCATAAATCACACTAACGATGGTGATAGTTCTATTGCTCAGAAATAAACTTTCTAACTGAGCTTTTGGAAGTTGAAAACAAAATATTCACTTTAGAAATTTGGGTTTAGAGCAATGAGTCAATTCCTTTGCAGCCAACAACTGTAGAGTAGCTACAACTGTTTTTTGTACATTTCACTGTGTCTGCTGGTTAAGAGTCGAGATCATGTACTTAGTTTTTGTGTGCATTACACATCCATCTGTTCCTCCGTCTGGCAAAGAAAAAAAGAAAGGGAAAAAAAGCAAAAAAAAAAGCATAGGAGTGCTTTATAAACTCTTTTCACCAATACACCAGTTGTTAGCTTCCTGCTGGTAGCCCTGGTATAGACTTCATTGGGTAATTATTTCAAGCAGGAAACAACCAACCCACATGTTCAAAAGTAATTACTAGTTCAATTTACTATCCAGAAGCAGGTGATGTTTTTTCTTAGGAGGCAGAAACAGTATTATAATATTTGCGTATCTTTAATGTAAGCATTTAGATAGCATCTGTGCAATTTTATACCTGCACAAATTTTTGCAATTGAAACAAAACTTTAATACTAATAGAAATGCTCTATATAGATAATAAATCATGAATGGTCACATAAACTTTCCTGAGTACTTTTTTTTGTCAGGGGTAATATTAGGTCTGTTGTTATTTAGCATTTTCATTAATGATTTGAAGATGAGCAAACATCAGAACTAAATTCACATATACTATTAAACTGAGAAGTACCATATATGCGACTGAGGACTACAACAGCAGTGACACGAGAAGCCTGGGAAACACAGGCAGGAAATAACAAAATAGACATAAAAAAGCACAGGCCAATACATCTGGGGAAAAATAAACCAAAACCAGAACAGTATGGCTGGGAGGAACTGTGAAAGCCCGAACACTGAAAGTGACTTAGGAATAGTAGTGGACAGCAAACATGAAAACAAATCTGAGTAGGAGACAGAAATTATAAAGATGCACCTTATCAAGGGCTGCAGTAATCTACTTTCTTTCTTTGAAAAGTTAATTCCAAGCAGATACCATGTTTTTCACCATCCACTTATTTCTATTTTTTGCATATTACTCTGAAGGATAAAGTAACGTTATTGTTATAATATATGCCCCCATAAGGTCTTGTCTTGACTGATTCATAAAGTTTTGAATGGTGTAAGCTTCATTTTGTGGGATATGTGCCAAATAACACAAGAATGAGCTAGATAGTTAACTATAAGGAACAATCCGGTATCAATAGAGAGATGGCTTTATTAGCCTATCTCTGAAATCTACAGTTCTTCATTCAGCACTTCCCCATTTCAGATTCTTGAAAATACCATTAAGCTACAATTATTTTGCTCAGCTTTAAGAACACTTGCAGATTCTTAACCTCAGAAAAAAATTTCTACTTTCTAATATTTTATTTGGGTTGCAGAAATATAGAAAGACGCACTGATGTGACACTATATGTGGCACAGATTGAGAAAAGTTTTGATCCATGAGAGAATTTCCCTTTTCAAAGCCATTTCTATCTAATTACAACAAAATTATTTAAGCCTCCCTATTCTGCACTTTAGCCATCAAGCGGTCAGCATTTCAAAACACATTTCTATGTCTTGGTATTTTTTGAACATTTAATTTCTGTGTGATTATATGTAATATATTAATTGGTCTTGTCTTACTAATACTCCATAGGGTAGAAAGCAGGTGCTCCAATTACATAATGCTTTTATGGTGCAGCAATATTGAATTTATTCTATTCTATGCTGTCTATCAGATAAACAGATTTAACAGGTGATATATACCAAACCAAACACTATCCCATATAGCAAACTTTTTTTTTTTTTTAAACAGGTGAGACAAAATATAACTATAGGACATAATTTCAATGAGATTTGTTCTACAACATTAGAAGAAGGGAGTTTCTTCATACAACTGCCAGTAAGAGAGAAAGCTAGGAAACATCTGAATAATGGATCTGGTGCTAGCTGTCACAATAGTCTTATATATTCTAAACCATCCAAAAGCAAGCAACCTCTCATCCAGAAAGTTATTAGATAGACAAGTACGTAACTGTGCCCATAATGGTAAATCATCTCTCTCTATAAATGATGAGAGATAGCTTACCATGAACTACAATTAACTTCCTAGACATTTAGAAGTCTTGGTTCACGCCTATCTAATGTAAATAAAGAATTTCGTAGATAATCGCACTAGTAGTTCTCTGAGCTGAACAACTAAGTATCTGAAATCTCAGTGCAGCATGCCTGTATGTTTGGCTGCAACATAGTGTAGGAAAGTCCAAGTGGCTTCTAGTGTAGCAGTTTAATTTGGCTACTATATGAAGTTTAGCTATAGGACTGTATAGATTAATGTGAGATATTCTAGTGAGACAGAACAGAATTTCAGCTCTAAGTGTCAATAACCTTTAACCACAAGAAAAAAGGTGAAGGTGAAAATTTCTTCTCCATTAATAAAAAATTCCATGGTGTAATGAGAAGAAGAGTAACTCAAGTATAATATCTGAGCTTGAACTTTCTGGATCATGAACCAAAAAAACCTGTAACTTACTGATGCACCTTTCTTGCATTCTAAACCTTTCTAGAATGTGTATGCATGTGCATGCATGTGTATTTAGAAAGACGTGGTTTTACTTATATTGTAAATTAAACTCCCTATTTTTCCATGTATTTGTTACTCTGAAAAAAGTGGGAAAAAGAAATGTGAAAAATAAAAACATCTTTCAGATAATCAGTTTCAAAAGGATTTTGAGAAGGTAGGCTTGGAGAGAAGGAACATTTGGAAACCAAAAGCTAACCACTTGCAACAGCTTTAACAAAGATCTAAGCTAAGGTTCCAGTCTGTTGCTTTCTTTTCTCCACATATAGTTTAAAGAGCACATGCATATAAGGGGAGAAGCAATTAACTTCTTTGGCACATCGATCTTTATTTCTGGCTGAGGTATGCCACTACATCCTAATGTGAATTCTCATTCATTTGAGAGGTGTGCTGTTCCAAGAACCGCTCTGTTTTTTTGTGGATTCATTTGTTTTTTTCCAGAAATGCTTCCCTCCTCATCATAAAAGCTTTCTTTAGACATGGACTCCTCTGATCTCAGGAGTGAAGTTTTTATTCTGTTCATCGTTGAAAATAGGTTGTTAATAAAACTACTTTTTTGTTGCTATTTTAACTGTCCATTTCTTTGCAAGACTTAACTATGGACTGCTCTTTCCTAATGATAAAAAATATTTTGTAAAAATCTTATCTCACAAGCTGCAATCTAGCAGGGCTTTTTAGCTGACAGAGCCAAATTTAGATCTAAGTTACCATCTGATGCTTTTCATGTTTTTAATAATCTGTATCTATAGCCTTGCTTTTTGCCCTGCTGTTCCAGTGCATCTGGAGGCATAATTACTGATATTTCCAAAGTCACTTAGAGTATGTGTGTTTGTGCACATGAGAGTAAGAGTGTGCATGTATAATTTCAATTTCATCCGTTCATTTTTTATTTCACTTTAAACAGGTACTTTGCAGAAATACAGGAGAAGGTAATGCTAGAGAAACAATTTTCATTGCAATTCCTCCAAGAACAGGAAATAAGGGTAGCAATTATGTCCTAATCTGTTCAATTAATCTAGACTGAGATTTAGTTATTGTATAATACAAATGGCAGCCACAGTGAGACCTCATCCTTGTTTTAATGGGCTGATTATATTATGCTCCATCTTTTGGGACCTAAATGAACAGACTGCTTTTGCTCTGTTTATTCTCAACTGTGTAGCAGATTTCTCTGGCCAGTTTTGCCTGAGTCATCATTTATCTTGCAGTAGCACAGAAAGAACGTATCCCTGCCGTGATCTGTGCCCTGGGAGGAATTCAGCATGACTGGAACAGATGCCATCTCCTGTCAGACAACAGTTAGCTCTTGCCTTAGCATCAGCTCTTCCACTCCCATCCATCCCTTCCCATCCCACTCAACTGGCTGTTCATTTGTAGATTGATGATCAGATGAAATAAGAACTGGTGGCCAAATTCCAGTCTTCATATACAGTATTCATAGGGTGTATTGTGTTTGCATGGTAAGGTTTTGGTAGTGGGGGGGGGCTACAGGGTTAGCTTCTGTGAGAAGCTGCTAGACGCTTCCCCTGTGTCTGATAGAGCCAATGCCAGCTGGCTCCACAGACAGACCCATCACTGGCCAAGGCTGAGCCAACCAGTGACGGTGGTAGTGCCTCTGTGATAATGTATTTAAGAAGTGTGGGGGGGAACACAACGACGACGACACTGCATGACTGAAGCCAGAGTGAGAATATGTGAAAGAAACAGCTCTGCAGACACCAAGGTCAGTGAAGAAGGAGGGGAAGGAGGTGCTCCAGGTGTTGGAGCAGAGATTCACTTGCAGCCTGTGGTGAAGGCCATGGTGAGGCAGGCTGTTCCCCTGCAGCCCATGGAGGTTAACATGGAGCAGATATTCACCTGCAGCCCATGGAGGACCCCACACTGGGGCAGGTGGATTTGCCTGAAGGAGGCTGTGACCCCGTGGGAAGCTCATGCTGGAGCAGGCTCCTGGCAGGACCTGTGGACTCATGGAGACAGAGGAGCCCATGCTGGAGCAGGTTTGCTGGCAGGACTTGCGACCCCATGGGGAGCCCACCCTGGAGCAGTCTGCTCCTGAAGGACTGCAGCCCATGGAAGGCACCCACGCTGGAACAGTCTCCCGTGGGAGGGACCCCACACTGGAGTAGAGGAAAAATGTGAGGAATCCTCCCCCTGGAGAGGAAGGAGCAGCAGAGACCATGTGCGATGAACTGACCGCAACCCCTGTTCCCCATCCCCCTGTGCCACTGAGGGCGAGAAGGTGAAGAAAATCAGGAGTGAAGTTGAGCCTGGGAAGAAGGGAGGGGAGAGGGGAAGGTGTTTCAAGATTTGGTTTTATTTTTCATTACCCTATTCTGATTTGACTGGTAATAAATTAAACTGATTTTCCCCGAGTTGAGTCTGTTTTGCCCGTGATGGTAACTGGTGAATGATCTCTCCCTGTCCTTATCTCAACCCATGAGCTTTTTTTTTTTNCTTTTCCCACCCCCTGGGTTTTTTTTTTTTTTTTTTTTTTTTTTCTCCCCCCTGTCCAGTTGAGAAGGGGAGTGACAGAGCAGCTTTGGTGGGCACTTGGCATCCAGCTAGGGTCAACCCACCACGGAGAGTAAAATCTTTAGCTTTGTACAGGAACCTGGATGATACCCTTGAGAACAATCACAAAGGAAAGGACCAAGACCAATTGGGCTCAGAAGTTATTCTTTCCTCTCCAGAGAAATTTGCTTTTGGCAAGACGGGGAGGAGAAGTTTTCATTGTTAGTGCCTATTGGACTTTGTTTCTTAGGGTGTCAATCTTCTGATTTCAATAAATTTATTTTAAACTCCTTGTGCCTTTTCATAATCTAGATTATATGCATGGATTGAAACATGAAGAGGTTTAGAGTACAAAATATTAACAGTATGAAGGAGAAAAAGATACTTAACTTTTGAAAAGCGCCAATTACCTTCAGCTTCCTTTTATTTCACAGGGAATCCTGGGTCCCTGAGATATTTCAAAAAGAAGGATTTTGTGCAGGAGATAACTGGTCAAAATAGGCAATAATTTCAAATTTAAAGAAAAATGAAAACAAATGCTTCCCATTAGTTTGTATCACTACAATATCTGTTCAGTACTTCAATTGTCATACTCTTCCCTTTACCAAATGCTACACATTGTAGAGTCCACCCTGGTGAGGTTGAAATTGAACAGCATTAAAAAATTAAAGTATAGAACACAGTAGTGTACTGAAAAAAACATAAAATGGCATAATTTTGGAATTGCTTAAAAACTTAATTTATGAATTTAAACCTTTTGTTGTGAAAAATTTCAAAGCATAAGTAGTGAAATATATTTCACTGACTCGTTGTAAGGAAATTTATCAATGGTTGTTATTATACATGCTTTGTTGTGATGCCTGAAGTGTTTAATGTTGCATCTGGCAGGAAGAGAATGTTTAAGGCGGCAGTTAGAGAAGACTACCACATTAAAAGTACCTTTGTAGCTTAACACTACTAGCGAGACGGCTTGCCTGAAATGATATTTTTTCTCTACTTTACAAAGCATTTACAAATTCTGTTTAGTTGTACCGCTTTGTGTCTATCTTGCACGGAAAGCTTACATTCTTTCTCCCAGGCTTACAATTATTAGTGAGATGCGAGTGAATTGCCAACCTGCTGCATTTTCTAAAGGACACAGGTCCTGTTCCAAAGGACAAAAAGCCTCAACATTGTATTGTACCTTTTAGATAAGCTCTCCATTGAAAATTGTCTAAGTGCACACAGAACAAAACAAACTACCAATAAGATGGCAATGAGGTTCTGTCGAATCAGGTCAGCTGGACCAGGGTCCCTTGGCTGGAAAGATTGTGCTTCAGATTTTTTCAGATCATGTGGAATACCTCAGATGAACAACTGGGGAGAATACTGCAGGCAGTTCTTCATCTCTTAAGGCTAATTTAAACAGCTTCTATAGCACAGCATACTGTAAAACAATATACAGTCGTGCCTGCAGTTTAGGAGTCAGTCCCGCTGTTGTCTTGATCTCTGCTCACCATTAGGAACATACTTTTCACTTCAAGAGTACTGTAGCAATGGCCAGGCTGCCCAGAGAGACTGTGGAACCTCCACCCTTGGAGTTTTTCAACATTCACATACACAAAGCTCCAGCTGACCTGCCTGGTGTTGCCAGAATTCCAACTTCAGGAGGTAGTCTGGAATAGAAGACCCCCAGATGTCCCTTCTAAACATTTATGGGATTCCATAATCCTAAATTGCCTGCCTGCAGGGAATCACCAGTGCAGGTGCACTGTTCCAAGACTGAAATATATGAACCATTCTTTTTAATTTTTCTTTTAAATGGGGAAACAAAAAGTAGAAATAGATATCTTTTCAAAAAGTAATAGATGAATAAAAATTGGTTTTATTTCAATGGCTTTAGGAAATTCCAAAACAGTTCCAAGGCAGAATTCTGACTAAAAACATTAAATCAAAACAACATTTATTTTGTAATCACAGCACAGAACTCTTTCATTAGTGATAGTAGTGCTTTCTGGTTTATTATAGTGAAAGAGGCATCCATTTAAATAATATGTTCTCTTTCTAATGACAGTATTGTAGGATTAAAAAAAGAATCATACTCATGCAAAGACATTTTGCTGAACACAGATAAATGCAACAACTTTTTGACTGGACAGATGAACATACTGAAACTATCATTCAAATGACTCTCTGAGCTATCTGAAAAGATTATATACTCTGTAACTCTAAACTGTTGCACATAGTCATCTTGAACTCATATTGGCCGAAGTCCATTTAATTGTGGAGGAAACCAGTGCAGATCACATGAATCTGCCGCTGTTCTAACTATGTGATCCATCCACTCCTTGCTTTATGGAAAGGAATAATATACTTTGACAATAAAGATTATAGCTACAACTGTAATTTCATTCTAGATCAAAAGAGTAGCCTTAAGGGCAGACAATTCCTCCCACTCTCATGCTCAAAATAAATAAATGTATACCCAATTGAATGCAGAATGATCTATATCTAGATGACACTCTTTACATCATTATGTCAACGAAAGCCTTAAGCAACTTTTTAAAAAGCAACTGTCAGATACGTGATTAAAAAAAAGAAAGTATTTCTTTTTCTTCTTGCTTTTTTGCCATGGTAAATTGATGGACCCATTTGGGTTCATTATGAGTTCACTGGACAAATAAAATCAACTGCTTTAGATGAAGCTGAAGGTTTTGTATCATGTTATGAATTTCATTGATAAAGTGAAAGTTAGGGACATAATAAATCTACCTCTAGCCTACTCTGGCAAATAACAATTTGGTTCTTTTGTAGTGTATTAATATTATTTTGTCTAATTAACTAGTTTTAATATGAAATTTAAAGTAGGACAGTAGCATTCATGCACATGATCTACTGAATCCATTAACTATTTTTAATTAAAAATGCTGTCAAAATTCATACTAGCAACATGTAACTTTGCATTTTATTATTCAACAACAATAGACTGAAGAAACCTTTTCTTTTATAATTCTGGTGAGGTAGCATTAAAATTAATATATTATTAAAAAGTATAAATTACAAATTGACAACACTTGGTAAATTGATGCAGATTGATATGACACTGATAATAAGATCAAAGTTATAGGTTTTGACATAAGTCCTTCATAGAGAACAAAAATAATATGGTTTAATCTATGACTAAAATTTATTTTATCTTAATACTCTTTGAACTTTTCAAGACGACTACCATGGTACAGCAGTGACTTTGAAGAGAATTATACCAAAATTGTCATAACATTGCAGACTTAATAATTTGTCATTTACCATTGTAACTTGTCTTTATATGCAGATACAGTGTAAACTTTAAAAAAAGAAATAACTGGTCATTTCCATTTTTATCCAGAATTATTAAAATTCATAAAATGACTAGCTAGTTAATTTAATTTATTATGATCTAATTAAATTAACATTTAGCATACACTAGTAAGATTTATAAATAATACTTTTGGACTTAGCAGGAAAAGATCAGTAATTCATTCTCAGTCCTCAGTATGTATTTTTATGTTAAACAAGAGTTTGTATTTGATTGATTATGATGAGATTAAAAAACACAGTTTTATGACAGCACAAGTGACCATTTTATGACCATACTTCACTGGTGAAATTTTAGCTTCAAATAAGAGGGAGGAAAAAACAAATGCTTCATTTCCACCTGTTGGTTTTAATGTTTACCTAACAAAAAACCAACCATAGAAAATAAAACCCTAGCTTTTCAAAGCTGTTATTTTTAAAGGTTAATTTTCAAGAAAAAAAAATCAGTAAGTCGAAATACATTGACTTGTGCTCATTAGGTTTATACTGTCACTTTTTGAGCAAACTGCTCAATAGGAAGTCCCTTCTTCCAGAGATCATTGTCAGCATGACTACATGTTGATGGTGTTATTAATGTAAGGTTAAAATAATCCTTAACCTTTTTAGTCATTTAAGTAAATTAAAATATTGAATACAAAACCAAGTTTTACACCACAAAAGTAAATGAATATACTTGTACCAAAACCTAAAAAGCGTGCCATTCTGTTAAAATTCCACCCATCTGTTTACAAGATACCTAGGGCTTTCAATATTTTCAATGTACTCTTATGAGTAATGGTAGAGCACATGATTTTTAAATGATTTAGTAGGAATCCAGAGAGACAGGAAAAACAAAGGATGCAATTAGAGGTGGCAACTATCGATTAAAAATCCTTATCCAGTTCACTTAAGGAATGGAAAATGATAAATGACATAATTTTATCATTGGACAGAATGTCAAGAAAACATTGTTGTTTCTCATATATCTCTAGTGTGAACTTCTCTGGAGAAGCTCAATAGGCTTTCTGATGTCTGAGAAAGAGGAAAAATAATGTTATTAGTGTTTCACACAGAGGTGTAAGAAGGCAACATCAGGTATGAAAAGAGAGGAAACTAAAGGCACCGCCTGATTCTGTGACCTCCTCTATAATGGTCTCTTAAATAATATTTTAAAGGAGTAGAGTGGTGAAAGGATGGATTTTGCAAAGTTATTGCTAAATATTCATTATTTTATTCTATTTTACGATTTTATGAAGAAAGGTGTACAGTTCCAAGAATACAAATCTTAATAATTTATTTTCATTGCCAAAATAAGAACTCAGGAGGCCAAATTAATCTCTGGCACAGCACTAATGAATGCAGTGAAATCACACGAGGGGTGATTTTAGCTCATAATGTTTGATGGATTTCAAATTTTGGCAAAATAATTTCTTGCAAATCTCATTATTTAAAATGCAGAGTGGAGGAAAAAACAAAACAAAAACCACTAACAAAAAAAACCAAACCAAAACTCCAAAAACAAGGGAATTGGGAAATGAACCAAAGTTTTGAGGTTTGGACTATATTAAAGCAAAACAGAACAAAACATGAAGTAGACAGACTCACCAATCCTCCCAATCCTGGTTTCTAAACAACAACAAAATGACAAATGAAAAGAAAACAAGGCAAAAATTTCAGGTAACTTAAACAGAAGTCTGGATGTAGTGATCCTTTACTTTAGACTACCATTAATCATGAGCAACTGCTTTGCAGCCAAGCAATAAAACCAGCATTGTGGGCCAATAATCCATAAAACAGGTGAAGTCTAAGTCTCTCATGCAAAAGCAAATCAGCTCCAGATTAAATGACTGTCAAAATATTTCTCCTTGTCTGGCTCATTAACAGTGAATCAACCTTTTTTTCCTGATTTTTTTACACAATATATTAACCTCTTCTGCATGACAAGAAACAATGCCAGAGCTTAGCATAACCTGCTTCATTTCCACTCCACCTAGTGCCAAAAAACAGGCAGTCCCTGGAACCTACAAGGGCAATCCGCTCTTCCTGGCACCTCACAGCTTAAAAAACACAACAGAGTATAAAAATATCTTAGTCAAGAAATTAAATGAGGTTTTGAGTGCATTAGCAGAAGGCTGGGAACTTCAGATTTGCAGCTCTGCAAGGGAAGCAGTTCTTCCATACCGTGCATCAAGTGTGTCATTCTTTACATAGTTTCCTTTTTTTTTTCGGATCCTGATCCTGATTCTCAGGACTATGTAATCTGACACCACAATCAGTGCAACTCAGCGTACTGATTTGAAAAGTCACCAGTGACACTAGAGAAGCTAATGGAGGACTCAAAAGATCTAATTTTGGTTTTATATTCTGGCAGGTTTTTATGCATAATTTCAGTGAAGTGTCAGTATTTCTGTTACCCAATTGTAAAATGGAGATGATAATACTTCTCTGCATCTTTAGAGCATTATGCAAAATTCTAAAGTGCTACCATGCTAAGGAAAAATACCTTAAACAGATTTGGATTCTTGTTTTTAACAGGCACTGCTGTTAAGCAAAAAGTATGGGAATCTGGATATAACCTAGCTGGGGCCAAAATTTTATCCTCCTTCAACCACCATTCAGAAAAAGGCAGAAACTTCATTTTCTTACAGCTGCTTTAGTTTTCACCTCTTTTATTATAGGCCTTATGAGATGCAGCACTTTTTATATCCAAATCTGCTAAAATAGCCTCCTGGCATCTCTCAGTCTGTCTAAAATCAAGGCTTCGGTGTCCATGGAGTAGTGACCACCAGAAGACATGAGTGAAATTTATAAATTCTTTGACATATACCATGTCCAAATGCATTAATTCCTTTTAACTCATTGTCCTGGTTTCATCTGGGATAGAGTTAATTTTCTTCTTAGTAGCTGACATAGTGCTGTGTTTTGGATTTAGGATGAGAATAATGTTGGTAGCATGCTGATGGTTTAGTTGTTGCTCAGTAGTGTTTATAGCAGTCAAGGACTTTTCAGCTTCCCATGCTCTGCCAGGGGCACAAGAAGCTGGGAGGGGGCACAGGCAGCACAGCTGACCCCAACTGGCCAAAGCGCTATTCCATACCATATGGCGTCATGCTCAGTATAGAAACTGGGGGAGTTGGCTGGGGGAAGCAGTGTAAACAGCTGAAACCAGGACAGTACTAAAGAAAATTACAACAAGGAAATACTTTTCAAGGTTTACATATAGCAACTTATTCCTTTTTGAAACATTTGCATTTCTTTCCTCTTCTTGCTGGAGCCTTCCCCTGAAAAGCACTATGAAAACTTTAAATTTGATAAATGCAAGATCAAAAGAGTAACTTTTACAGTACCATAAGCATTTCCCTTACATGCACTTAAAACAACTTACATACACTTAAAAGCACTGACTAGATCATGTTGAAAATTTTTGCTGGAAAGTACAATGAACACTGGTTCCTAACATTCTCTCTTTCTGGGGCCTGCTACAGTACCATACAAGTCTCTCCCCAAATATAGAGGCTATGATGATTTTCTCCTCCCTGTCAGTAGGGAAAGGGCTAGTTTAAGAATGAGTGTTGTGGTTTAGCCCCTGTCAGCAACCAAGCCCCACCTGTCCCTGAGCAGCGATCGCTGCCCCCCGGCCAACTCCCCCCAGTTTCTATACTGAGCATGACGCCATATGGTATGGAATAGCCCTGTGGCCAGCCCAGGTCAGCTGGCCTGGCTGTGCCCCCTCCCCGAGTCTTGTGCCCCTGGCAGACCATGGGAAGCTGAAAAGGCCTTGACTAGTGTAAACACTACTGCGCAACAACTAAAACATCAGTGTGTTCTCATACTAAGTCCAAAACACAGCACTATAGCAGCTACTAGGAAGAAAATGAACTCTGAATTAGCTGGAACCAGGACACTTAGAACAGACTAAAATTAAATTATTTTCATTATGGTTAGAAAAAAATATTAACAGTGTTTTGCAGTTCTAAAAATTAGTTTTTTAAAAGTACTAGGTTATATTTTACAATAACTTATAAAAATATGCCATGTGTGATGTAGTCATACAGTTATTACATCAGCTATACTGGTCAATATGGCTTACAAGAGCAGACCCTTAGAGCAATTGTCAAGCTCAAAATGTTGTTCATGGGTAAAGCAGCAGCATACCCTATATGTAAGTAAAGCCAAAAATTTATTGTTAGAATAACTGAAACCTTAAGAGTTTAATCATTATTAGTCCAGGTATAATTGTAACAGAAAAAGAAAGAATAATAATGTAGTTAAAATTGTTATACATACTTTTTTGAGTTTCTACCCTTTTTCCTGGTGTTATATTCCCTGTGCCTGTACTCCTCCATGCCACACCCTTGGTCTCCTCTTCTCAAGGCCCCCAACATTGTACCAGGCCTGTAAGTCTCTACACTACATCATTGTGTTATAAATACCTTAATCTACCTACAACAACTGCTTTTTACTGCTACCTGTATGAAACTAACTGTGTACACTGCAAGCTGCATAAAACTGCTAAAAAGTAAAAGAAACTAGCCTTAGACACCTGGTCAATTAAAGAAATTGCTGTCACAGCTAAATCAAGTAAAATGAAGTTGTGGGCAGGTCAAGAAAACTTTGCATGGAGCAAGACGGACAAACACCAGTCCTGAGGCCTTGCAAACTCCATACAAACCTTAGGACCTATACCAAGCCATGGCAGTACTGTATTATAGGGTTACATGGTTACACATTGCATATTTTTTTGGCGGCTATGTGTGTCTCTGTTCTTTATGCTAGTTTATTAGAGAACTGGAACATAAGTGCTACTTAATGCAACTTCGAAAGGAAATATTGCTGCCAGCCAGACCCTTAACCATTACTAAGAAACACGAAGGAGGAAGGTGGCCATGAGATACTTTACAGAGATCTGGAAGATAACATCCATTTCTTGAAAACTCGGGTCTTGCTAACTTCAGTGAAATCTGCTTCATTAGTAACAATTTTTACTTGTAATACATAGGCTAGACAGTCATGCTGCTCTGTTTTTCACAGAGACAAATCAGTCACAACTCACAATTTGGTGAGTGCTTAAGTTCTAAAAATAATCACACCACACAGAATCAGCAAGATTTCTGCTAAATTTTCAATACAAAATGCAACCTAAAATTAGCTTTCCCTTCTTTCTTCACATCCTTATTCTTTTTTTTTATTAATTTGTTATAACTAATCATTTCGTTATGACTATATTATACGTGAGATCTTTATGCCCCACTATGTAACAAAAATGTTTCTCTAACTGTAGTTTAATATGCCATCCTTTTTCCCCCTAATCAAAAGTCTTTTCTGTGCTCATTCTTCTTCAAACCTAGAAGTACAAGCAGACAACTGAAAGCCATCCCTTTTTCCCTGCCTTTTATTGTATTCTGCCTAAAAATATCTTCTCTTTTAATCTCCAATAGCACCTAATAAATTTTATTTTGGGCACCTTCCTCTTTGCTACTCTATCATCTGATTATCACCTCCAAATGTTGCTAGCACTTTGTTTCAGAATACAATCTAAGCAAAAAGAAATATTTGCTACTAAATTGAATGTAGTTTCCGATTTCAAGTACATTAGCAAGGTAATCTTAATATACGCTTTCCTTTGTTCAAGGATAAGAAGCAAAACCCATCTTGGGACAAGGAAATTAGCCTGGGAATATGTGTTAATATTGAGTCTTATTATATGTTTTTATTATTTGTAGTCTCCCAGGTGTGCACTACCTCTTTCAGATAGAAAAAAAGTGACAGGCCTCTGTCATTCGGATCTTTCACTCTAAATTAAACATGGCAAAGTTTATACTGCATACTTGTTTTGAGAGAATCTATGGGGAAAAGGAACATGAAGTTTAAAGCAGTGAGAAATTATGAGCTAAGAACTTAAAATCATTCTCGTGAGCATATTGAAAAAAGTTGGGGAAAAAAGAGATCCTCCTTACTTAAGCCATAATATAATAAAATGTCCTAGGCATTAAAAAAGAGTAGAGGTTTCAAAGGACTTCATGCAAATATGGCACTGATAGCTTTTTAGTAGTACTATCATTAAATTCTTAGTTTGGATACTTGAAGATTCTCTTACAATGTAAGAAGGAAAAGGGTGGCAAAACTGGGTGGGCTTATGTACACTAGGCTGAAACTGAGGTGTGCAGTGTGATGACATCTTCTGTGTTTCTGATAGAGAATCCTCCTCAAGTCAAAAAGATTTTCTATCATGAGTGCTCCTTTCAGCCTATGCAAAGTTTCTAAAGAACAGAAATCCAGAACAGCATGCCCAGGATCTGTAATACTGCTGTGCAGTTTAAATTGAGCAGCCAATTTATAGAGGATATTATGGCAGTATAACAGGATCTCTTGTAACAGGGCATCATTAAAGGTTATAAACTGGTATCTGCAACATTTGACTGCCTTTTTATAAGTCTACAAGTAATTAATAAGATGTAGTTTAATTAACGTGGTTCAGTGTTTGCAATTTACGTATTTGCATTAAGGGATCATCTAAGATAATATATTAATGGCCCAAATTATCTTCTCAGGAGCGTGTGCAGTTATGTTGGAATAAACCTGGAAGACCTTGATTGACCTGTCAATTTAATAACTAATACTTGCTGAAGTATATTAAGTGCAGTTATAATTTTTGTTAATGTTTTCCTATGTCTACTTAGAGAATTTTCATGCATTCAGTCTTAGCTCTCTTTCACATAAAATCAAATGTTGTCCACAGTGTGACCAAAGGACTGGAGGCAGAGGTTCCAACTGAATATGGATTGAGAATACAGCTACTCCACTGAAAACGAGACTTGTATCTTCCATAAATAAAGCCTTGTGAGATCTAGTAATCCTTCTTTCCTAAAACCTTCTGTTTTCTGTGCCTTTTGCAAACTCCATGCAAATATTTCTCCCATTCTGATGACTTTGAGAAATAATAAGAGAGTTTTCCACAAGAATGCTTTAGACCACATTTTTACTTTCAAGATTTATCATTGTCTTAATTGGGTCTAATGTTATAATGAAAGAGAAATTACATATTTATCTCTACAAATAGAAGTTACTTTGTTTTTTTCTGGAAGGTATGAGTACCAAATATCCATTCCTCTGTCTCACTCAGCATCTTTTTATAATAACACTCAGCAAGCATCATACAAACAGTCTTTCATCTGTATTGATTGTAAACTAAACAAGTTTATTAACTAAATATAGCACAACAGAATTTTAAAAAGGCATTAGTGCCTCAGCATTATCTAGAGCCCATTTGACAAGTAGCTTCATAAACAAAACCCTCAGCTGTATTGATCTGAAACTCAGAAGAGGGAAAAAAGAGGTGAACTTATTTGAGATTTCTAGTAAAAAGATGAAAGAGAAAGGCTGGCTAACAATTGGAGAAGTATTAGCTGGATACATACAGCCTGAACCTTTCCACAAGCAGAGTTGTAACTTTTCCCAACCTTGACTGTAACAGAAGAGGAACAGAGCACTAGGTCATCCTGCAAAACTACTTGCCATCTCTGGAAACAGGATCACCCATTCTTTTGGTTTTAATAATACCACTGGTACAAACTCTTCCTCTTCCCAAAGGAGACTCATAAAGCTTGACTAGCTTGACTTCTTGCTATTAAATTTCCATTTAGCTTGAATTTAACAACTTGCAAACTAAATGACAACTTCAATAAATTCAGAGTATGAAAAACATTTTAACCAAATCCTTTTTCAGAAGAAAGAAAAATGTTTCAATGCTG